>CAUYSK010108779.1:0-30587 GCA_963575035.1 Avahi laniger | reverse complement strand
CAATTAATTTCTTTCTATTTTTGGTAGAGGTGGGGTCTCACTCTTGCTCAGGCTGGTCTCGAACTCCTGAGCTCAGAATGATCCGCCCACCTCGGCCTCCCAGAGAGCTAGGATTACAGGTGTGAGCCACCGCGCCCGGCTGTTTTTTCTTTTTTTTGAGACAGGGGCTTACTGTGTTAACCAGGCTGGTCTGGAACATTTGGACTGCAGGGGTCCTCCTGTCTTAGCCTCCCCATGTATTTGTTTTCATTATCATCTCTTGCCACCAAGGCTTTTGCACTGCCTTAATAATGCTCTGCAGTATCAGCATCTGCAGACTGGGCTGTTGCCTCCGATTCTGGCAGTGAAGCTGCAGGCAATGTCTGTTATGAGATAATGCTAGAGAAAGTCAAGACTTAAAAAGCTTTCCTCTAAGAACAGACTTAAAAAGCTTTCCTCCAACAAATCCTCTCGCCAGACTGCCACTCATCGACTCTGATGCTCAACCTGGTTCAAAACAGCTTTGAATTTCTACAGGGTTTCTACTGCTTCCATCTAGCCCTGTGGGGTTCAGTAGGGGCTGATTATGAGAGAGAGAGCCTGCAGCTCCTGCTGCTTTCCTATCCTGGCCAGGAATCGGAAACCGTCAAATTCTCATGAATCTAATGCTTGGTATATAATTTGCTCTGAAATGTATAATTAACACTAACAAATAAATTCTGACAACTGAGGTCTGAAACCAGGATTCTAAGTCCACTCTCAAATGAAGGTTGCTATGACTAATAATAGCTAATATTTACTATTAAGCCAAAAACTATTATAGGTGCTTATTTCTTTAAAAGAAGTAAGACATGTAATAAATGAAACAACTATGATTTCCTTCTATGTTCTGAGTCACAAGAAAAGGCAGCTTACTTCTTTATAATAACCACACACAATTTAAGTGTTCACTGTGTATAATGATTTACCTAATAGGTAAATATCTTCCAAATACATTTAGTCTACTAGTACTCTGATTTAAAAAAAAAAAGCTTTTAATTTTTCTGAAAATATATTTTCATGACTTTGAAAAATATATATACACACACACCACTTAATGCAAATTAATTTTCTAATAATTTCTAATTTTCTTATAAGAACAGTTATTAGACAATTTCTTGGCTGTTGCCTTAGAGATGTATGTATGTGGCCCATTTATTTATATCCCCGAAGCACACTTTTGACTGAAATAGCAGAAAAAAAGAGGACACTTAACCTAAAAGTCTATGAATTCCAACAGGCTACACGATAATACTATGTATAGTCTCTTAAAATATTAAGATTACACTGAATGCTTACAAATGAAAATCATTTAATATAACAACTTGGGAAACATCCTTTCCCCTACATGATATTTGTGGTCACTAATGATGACCATAAAATTAAGAAGGAATATGAAAATAGAATTTAGTCACATACTTTTAATGATATGTTGTTTTCTCATATATAATGCTGAGAGGAATAGTTGTGATGCTGGCAAACAAAATGGAAATTTTTAAAAGTAAATTTTAAGTTTATTTTTAAAATTCAAAGTAGATTTTTAAAAATTTTAAAATGTGCATCATTTAGAAGTTTTTTTCCCTTTAATCAGGGTAAAGCCACCCATCAGAATTAAGCTCACTCAAATCCATTCTGAACTAAAATATAAATAAATCTAATGAGAAACTTAAGACATTTCTATGTTTCTGATTAAAACACCCATCTCTTTATATTAAACCTTCATAAAGGCTTTGGTTTATAAGTTTAATTTTTAAAAAATGCTATTGTCATGTGTTTATTAAAATAATGTATAAACAGAATTTGGTTTTTGCAGCTATAAACAGAATTTGAAAGAAATCTAAATGTTATTGTCACAGCTAATGTGGGCCTTTAATAAGGCAAATTTATTTTCCTGTCTATAATTATCTTTAGTTGGAGAGGGGAATAAACTTCATCTATAAATTGATTAAAATAATAGTCTTTTATTAGAATTTATCTTATGCCCAAAAAATAGCTATAAATACTACTGTTCCAACAACCAAATAAGGAGTAAAAACCTTCCAGTCAATAGTTTAAAAATACATTAAAACAAATTGACAATTAAGATTTAAATTTTAGCAATTGCTACATTTATATCTATCAGAAATTCTAGGAGTATTTTTCAAACTGTAGAGCTATTTCACAAATGTAGATCACAAAATAAATGTGGAATATAATCAGAAAAAAATTAATAAACTAGAGTAAAATTAAAAATATCACAGTTGGCCAGGAGCGGTGGCTCACGCCTGTAATCCTAGCACACTGGGAGGCCAAGTTGGAAGGATAGCTTGAGGTCAGGGGTTCAGGACCAGCCTGAGCAACAGTGAGACCCCATCTCTACAAAAAATAAAAAAATTAGCTGGGCATGGTGGTGCACTTCTATAGTCCCAGGGAGGCTGACGCAGGAGGATTGCTTGAGCCCAGGAGTTTGAGGTTGCAGTGAGCTGTGATCACATCACTGCCCTCATGTGTCCAAGCAACAAAGCAAGACTATATCCAAAAAAAAAGAAGTGAGCAAAAATATTACTCATTAAAGTACTGATCCTCTTTCTCTAAAGACATGAATATGAATAACTAAAAAAATTATATAAGACATACCTATCATCCCTTTGAAAAGCAAATTTTTTCTATTAGGATTTATATTCTATGGTTAATTTATTTTAAAAACAACCATTTAAAGTCTCTCAAAATGGTCCTAAGGACATACAACAAATGAAGAAAGATTTATTCAAGAAAATCTAAAGTTTGGTAATAACAGTGGTAGTCTATAGTACTTGGACCAAGATCCTCTCCATCTCTCCTTCTCCCAACTCAGTGAGACGGGAACTCCAGACTGCCACAGCCAAGAATACCCCATTACTCCTCCGGTCATGAGAATTATAACCCAGTCAGAGGGTTACCTTCCTAGGAAGGCAGAACATCCGCATTTCTCTTCCTGCACCAGCTATCTGTTGCTGGAGTTAAGTTCCAGGCGAGTGCAGGGGAAATTTGGGAGATCCCTTCTTCCATCCCTACATGTGTGATGGAGGATCTGCCTTGGGCTCGCCACCGCTGGGAATGCTAGAGCCCTCAGTGCCTTATCCTGGCTCATGGTGCAGGTGCTCCATGATGGGAGAGAGAAACTGAAAATACCTGGGGCTGCTGCCAACCTCTGCTCCCAGCACTCAGCTCCCAAGGCAGAGGTGTCACTCAGAAAGTTAGTGTTTTTTTCCCCCTCTCCTGTCCTTGTATCTAAGGCAGGAAACAGAACCTCAAGCGCCATCCCCTCCCTAATTAGACAATTAGCGTTGGATGTTGTGTATTGTAGGGTTTGTTCATTTTGTTCTGAAATTAAAGTATGCAAAATAAAGAACATGCAGTTTTTAAGAAAGAAAGAAAAAAGAAAGGAAGGAAGGAAGGAAGCAGGAAGAGAGGGAGGGAGAGAGGGAAAGAAGGAAGGAAGGAAGGAAGGAAGGAAGGAAGGAAGGAAGGAAGGAAGGAAGGAAGGAAGGAAGGAAAGAATCTTTGTCTTTGTTCCCAGCACTGGTTTGTGAAGAGATAAGGGGAAAGAAACAGCTGGGAGGAGCCCTTCTGGGGTCAGAACAAATCTCAAAATTTCATAATTATTCCTTTAAAGGAGTCCAAATTGCTCCAATTTCTGGAGCAATTTATACCTCACAGCATTGTTAAAAAAAAAAACAAAAAAAACAGTAAAGCAACCAGTCAGCAATTTGTGAAGCTTCACATCTGGGTGTGGTCAGGGAAAGAGCCAGTCAGAGAGAGCCTTGTCCAAACCACTGCCATCCCAGCATGACAATGGTCATACCCAAGGCTGTGTCCCCTGAAGAGTAACCTCAGAGGCTTCACTAAAACAATTCAGCCAATCACTAAACAAGTAAATAACAATGACAAGTTCCACAGGTGGGTGGGGACCAGTACCTAGAGTTGCTATTATATGTTACCTTAAAAAAAGTATGGCACATACACTGGAAAAAAGAAGGCAGCAGAAACTGCCTGGCCATTGACCAGATGTAGGATTTAACAGACAAAGACTTTAAAGTAGCCATTCTAAATATGTTCAAAGAACTAAAGGAAACCATATTAACTAAGTAAAGGAATATATGGTGATAATGTCTCATTGAATAGAGAACACCAATAAAGAGATAGAAATTATAAAAAAAAGGAAGAACCAAATGGACATTCTAGAGCTAAATGGATAACGGAAATGATAAATTCACTAAAGAGGTTCAACAGTAAATTTGAGATGGCAGAAAAGAGAATTAGCAAACTTGAAGATAGATTATAAAGATTATGCATTCCAAACAGTAGAGAGAAAAAAGAATGAAGAAAACTGAACAGAGCCTCAGAAAAATGTGGAACATCATTAAGTACATCAATGTATGCAAACTGGAGTACCAGAAGGAGAGGAGAGACAGAAAAGAGCAGAAAAAATATTTGATGAAATAATGGCTGAAAACTTTCAACACATTTGTTGTAAAACATTAACCTATGCATCTAGGAAACTCAAAAGCTCCACATAGGATAAGTGGAGACACAGAGAGACACGTCATAGTAAAAAATGCTGAAAGGAAAAGAGGAGAAAATTTTGAAGGCAGCAAGAGACAAATGACTCATCACTTAAAAGGAATCTGAATAAAGTCAGCTAAGTTCTAATCAAAAATAACAGAGGCCAGAGGCAATGGGACAACAGAATCAAAGTGCTTAAAACTGTCAACCAAGAATCCCTTACCAACTATAGGATGAAAAATGAAGGCAAAATAAAGACATTTCAGATAAACAAAAACAGAGGATAAGAACACTCACCTTACAAAAAACATTAACAAAATTTATTCACGCTGAAAGTAAATGACCTCAGGTAGTAATTCAAATCCATGAAAACAAACAAACAGCACCGAGAAAGCCAATTATGTAATTATAAAATGCAATATATATGCATATTTCTTGTTCTTCTCTTAACTGATTTAAAAAGCAAATGTATGAAACAATCTATATATAATGTATTTCTTGGACTATAATATTTAGAAATGTAATGTATTTACCAATAACAGCACAAAGGAGATGGGTGCGAGCAATGGTGTACTGGAGAAATTACTCCAGATGGTAACTCAAATCCACAAGAACAAATGGAGAGAACCAGAACTATCAACAAGAAGGCTAATATTACAACAGCTATAAATATATATTTGCTCTCCTATTTTCTCTCAGCTCCTTTAAGAGACATAAAATTATATAAAGTAGTAGTTATTTCCATGTACTGTTGGGTTTATAAAAATTATAGATATAATATATATAACAATAATACCACAAAAAGGAGGAAAGGAAAAATAGTGCTATATAGGAATAATGTCTATATCTCACAGGAACCAGGTTAATATTAATCAGAAACTAAGCTGGCTACGCTGTATATTGTAAGCCCTAGAGCAACTATTAAGGAAATAATTCAAAAACATGCAGTGGAAAAAATCATTAAAGAAACTGAAATGCTATGTTAGAAAATATTCACTTCATGCAAAAGAAAGCAGTAAAGGAGGAACAGAGGAACCAAAAAATGAGCATATATAAAACAAAAAAATGGCAGATGTAAGTCCAAGTATATCAATAATAACACTAAATGTGAATGGATTAAGCCAATCAAAGGCAGAAAATGTCAGACTAGATTTAAAAAAAAAGTTCCAACTCTATCCTGTCGGTAGGAAACACAATTTAGATTCAAAGGTATAAATAGATTGAAAGTAAAAGGATGAAAAAAGATACATTATGCAAACAGCAACCACAAGAAAGCTGAAGTGAATATACTACTATCAGACAAAATAGACTTTAAAAAAAAATCTCGCTAGAGGCAAAGATGGACATTTATAATGTTAAAAGGTCAATGATATTTTATAATAATAAACAGATTAATCCATCAGGAAGTTATAAATGTATATGTACTAGGAAACAGAACACCAAAATACATGAAGCAAAAAATGACAGAAATGAAAGGAGATAAAGACAGTTTAACAATAATAGTTGGAGACTTCACTAGTCCACTTTTAATAATGGGTAGAATAAGTAGGTAGAAAATCAACAATGAAATGAAAGACTTGAACAACACTGTAAACCAACTAGACCTAACTGACATCTATATAATACTCCACTCAACAATAGTATATCATTCTCAAGTTCACATGGAACATTCTCCAGGATAGGCCATATGCTGATCCTAAAACAAACCTCAATAAACTTAAAGGGATAAAAATAATAAACTCTACATGGACAGGGATCAGATTGGTTAAATTCGCCAATACATCTAACACAGATCTTAGCACAGAAGAGACAGGAATTCTTATTTTATTTCAATCGATACTAATACAAAACAATAAATTTCCTGTCTTTCCTAAATTTACACAAAGCAGGAGAAAAGAGATATATCATAATCATAAAACTAACATAATTTAGATACGAGGAAAAAATAACTTCAAATTCTTGGTTCTTCCCCTAAATGATGTTTAGGCAGAAACAACTACTAACTGGTAGAGAACGCATTTCTCATAGGAGGAGGGCATATGGTACATTTCCACTGACATGCTTTCTTATGTATTATGTCCTAAATCCTCAAGCTTATAAAGACCTTTGTAAAGATAATTCTTATCTCTGACCCCTGAATGTGGCCTGGTGTACTATACCAAAATTTTCCTGTCAATATCAACAGCTAAGATGGCCTTCATGTAAACAAGACATCACAATGAAGTTGTCACTATCCATTCATTGAAATAAATTCATGGCTTTTGTCAATCTCCTAAAGTTATCATCTTAAATAGTTTAGTGGATATGGAGAGATTGGTTCAATTTTTTGAAACAGAACAAATGACGATAACTATTAATATCATCTTCATAACCATGTAGCCATGAATAGTAGAAGTAGCAGGTCAAAAATCACTGTCTGGGCTTGAATCTCAGTTTCATCTTTTCTAGCTGTGTGACCTGGGATAAAGATCTTTAGACTATCTGAATATCTGTTTCCTCACCTGCAACATAAAGTAATAATAACTACCCCACAAAATTATAAATTACTATACATAAATATTAGGCTACATAGTTGAAAATGTTGATTATGAACTAAGTGTTAGGCACCGTGCTCTCAGAAAATTAATATTTCACAAACTAAAATCAAAAGTAGCCAGGATTTTTACTTTGAGTTTAAAAAGTACTTACAAATTCTGCAATGTATATGTACTTCAAAACATCATGTTGTGCATAATAAATGCATATAATTTTATCTATCAGTGTAAAAAATAGTACTTACAGCAGTATATAACTAGACATAAGATATCTGGTTCAGAGTTTTCAGAATAGTCACATATTCATAGTAATATATACTCAATATTCAAATATCTAAGCCTAACTACATTCACTAGTTAGAATTATGTGTTGCTCTGTTTCATGCCTTTACTTTTCTGAAAATATTTTAATTCAATAACATGTTTAATAACAATAAAAGGCCGGGCGTGGTGGCTCATGTCTGTAATCCTAGCACTCTGGGAGACCGAGGCAGGCGGATCATTTGAGCTCAGGAGTTCAAGACCAGCCTGAGCAAGAGCCAGACTCCGTCTCTACTAAAAAAATAGAAAGAAATTAGCTGGGCAACTAAAAATATATAGAAAAAAAAAAAAGGAATAGAGACCATATATGTGCTATGTCAATCTCAATAGTTTCTTTACATAGGCTTTTGTTTTAAAAATGTATTTTTTGGCCAGGCACGGTGGCTCACGCCTGTAATCCTAGCACTCTGGGACGCCGAGGCAGGCGGATTGTTTGAGCTCAGGAGTTCGAAACCAGCCTGAACAAGAGCGAGATTCCCGTCTCTACTAAAAATAGAAAGAAATTAATCGGACAACTAAAAACATATAGAAAAAATTAGCCAGGCATGGTGGTGCATGCCTGTAGTCCCAGCTACTCAGGAGGCTGAGGCAGGAGGATTGCTTGAGCCCAGGAGTCTGAGGTTGCTGTGAGCTAGGATGACACCACTGCACTCTAGCCCAGGCAACACAGTGAGACTCTGTCTCAAAAAAATATATATATATATATTTTTTGTTTGTTTTTGTTTCTTTTTTGTTGTTTGTTTGTTTTTTTGAGACAGAGTCTCACTCTGTTGCCCTGGCTAGAGTGCCATGGTGTCATCATAACTCACTGCAACCTCAAACTCCTGGGCTCAAGCAATCTTCCTGCTTAGGCTTCCCAAAGTGCTAGGATTACAGGCATAAGCCATTGCGCCTGACTATATTCCTTTTTTTGTTGTTTTAGCTACGCATAGGTCTTGAAAAAATTCAAACCCATTACAGTTGTCAAAAATACAAGTAAAACAATAAAGTATTTTTATATTAATTAAAAGATTGGTAAAGTTTTAAAACCTCTTAGCAATGCAAAATTAGAATTCCTGACCAATGACTGATCTTCTTAACATTCAGACATATCACATTTAATAAAATAAATTATTAAGTAAGATGACTTGTATCTATTCATAATATTAAATGTCATTGTTTAAAATTTGAAAACTAAAGGAAAACAAATTTCTCATACTCAACATTTCAATATTCTAACTGAAAATAAAAATAAGATATCTTCATTTCATTCTGAAATGTTCAATATATCTTAAGTTACATTATTTTGGTTAAATGACCTTGGTACCACAATAAAATACTTTATATTGTATATATTTTATGGCTCATAAGTCTACCTTTGGTTTTGGTGCCAAAACAGAGATAATATAACTTTATACACTCTCTTCAAACTTTATGAGAATAAGCGCACATAACCTAGCAACGAATTTTTAAATAATACTGAGGCTCCATTATCACCCTGGTTTCCAATTTTAACTTCTGAATAATTGCCTCCAAAATTTACACATTAAATATTCTGGAAAAAAGCATAAAAATGTGTAACTATTCCTATTGTGTAATTACTAAGCTGAAGTTGCCCGTGCCAATTTCCAAGCTTGCCTTCATAAGTAAGGGAGTGTAATTTATAAAAGCCATGGTAAAATATGAATATTTAATATAATTTCCCCATCTGAGAAGGTTATGTTTCATAAAGCATTGTGGTAGAAAAATGATTAGGAATTTAAGTCATTAAGGAAAAAAACAGTTTTAGGCAGAACCCTAAGAAGACAGTTCTTAGGTTCACTAAAATGAAAATTGTATTAAATAAAGAGAATGATAGTCTACATATTTATTATTAAAAATAAATACTATGTGATTTACCATTCCTTGCTCACTAGAAACTTTTCAGGATCTCCCAATTCTCATAGCTTCAATAAGATGCTTGCAAATTTATTTTTGCTTTGTTAGACATAATAAGCATAACAGGAAGGCAATTTTAAAAAAAGAAAGCCTACCCTCATTCCTAATGTTTAATGCTTTTTAGATCTTATGATTTTCAGTGAATTCCATCTCTTGAGCCCCTTCATCCTCAGTGCAGAGATGCAAAGTGTATACTTGAGGAAAAAAACTTGTGCAACGTTTATTTAACCTTCTCAGGTAAGCATAACTAAACATTTCTCATGCCCTTCTCTAATACAGGACCTTCCATTATAGCTTCATGTCACAAAAGTACTTTCTGTCCAGACTTTTTGTAATCGTTTTAATGCCATCCCTTTAACAGAGGCAGCAGCAGAGTTCTTTGCCTTTGGCTTTATTTCTCATGTTTAAGTCTGCAGCCAAAATTTGAAATTTTCCTCTGTCATTCACTTTATTCTCACTTTCTTTTTCCAGCCTTCAGTTTCCTCTTTTAAAAATTAACTCAATTAAGAATGGCTCAAGAGCTATTATACATTCGCACAAACCAAAATTCTAACAGGTAAAGAGATGTATCAACCAATTTTTAGCTTGGGAGGGATCACTATGCCAATATTGTAGCGCTTCCACGTGTTATCACTCATTACAATCTTTTCTCCTCAATAAAATCTGCCGGGTTTTTTCTTCCTTTCTTCCACCTTTGCTCTCTCCCTTTCTCTCCTTTTCTTTTTTATAATGATATTTCACATTTGGATAGGACTTTTTACTTACAAAAATTTTCATTTATGTTGTTTATGTAAAAGCTCAGATATGACCTTACATTATTTTGAGTATAACATTGGAGTACAGTCTTTAAAATTAATGAAGAGTATATCCTAATTATGAACTATTATTGCTATATTAATTTTCTTTTTTTTAAAAAAGCCTGGTTTTGTAATTAATATTTCAAAATCTTTCTAGCCAGCACCATCAAGTTATAACTTTATAGTCTATTAATATATGTTCATAAATGACTCAAAATATTTCAAATAAATATGCTGAATTACATAGACTACACAAAAAAATAGGAAAATTAAAAGAATTTGATTTTAAAATCAAAAGGACTCTCATAACTGGGATACATAAGAAAACTTTGAAACTCTAAATTTACAGCTACTTTTAATTGAAGAAATAAAAATTGAGCACTTACTACATGCTAAGGCATCATCAGTACCCTTTAAGACAAGAGAGATATGGGTATACTATTTTTGTATAGCTATGTAAACTTATTTTACTACTAGAAGAGTAATTCTCTACCTTAAAAAAACACATTTCGATCCAAAGATTACCCATGCATTTAATCTCTAAATCCTTTGTTTTACCTGGGAGAAAATGCTTAATGAAGAAAATTGCAATAAATAATAATGGGTTTAAAATAGAAACCACTATCAGGCAGCTCCAGCTCTTTACACTTATGAGAAAATTTCCATGATTTTCACAGTTCCAGAGGGAGTTTTAACTGTCATTCAGAGAAGTAAAATTATAAAGGAACCATTTATGAATTAGATAGAGTAAGTATCATTAGCTGAATTCTCTGGTATTCTTTCAAGTATTTTCCATTTGTTACTAAAGTATGTGGTTATTCTAAGAGATTCTACTCATAGGTACATACCCAAGAGAACTGAAAAATTATGTCCACACAAAAACTTGCATACAAACTTCATAGCAGCAATATTTATAATAGGCAAAAAGTAGAAGTAACCCAAATACCTATAAACTAATGAAAAGGTAAACAAAATGTGGTATATCCATATAACTTGCCATAAAAAAGAATAAGTACCGATACATGATACAACATGGATGAACCTTGAAAATGTCATGCTAAATGAAAAGAAGCCAGACCCAAAATAGCCACATATTGTTTGATTCCATTTATATGAAATATACAGAATAGACAAATGCATACAGACAAAAAGTAGATTAGTGCTTGTCAGGGGCTGGAGGATGGGAGGAATGGGAAGTGAGTGCTAATGGATGTAAGGTTTCTTTTTGGGGTGATGAAAATATTCTGAAATTAGAAAATGGTGATGATTGCATAACTTTGTGAATATATTAAAACCACTGAATTGTACTTTAAAAGGGCAAGCTATGACATGTAAATATCTCAATAAAGCTATAAAGTATATGGCTATTACAACCTATTTATATTGAATTTCTAAAAGAAGATTTCATATTCTGCTGAAAGGTGATAGGACCCAGTATACCTGTGTGTGTGTGTGTGTGTGTGTGTGTGTGTGTGTGTATGAATCATCCTGAAAAGTATTTTTTAACCAAAAACTTTGTTTTAAAATATCATTCTCACTATAGTTATAAAACAGGAAACAAAATAATTTTTAAACATAAATATATTTAAAAAATTAAAACACCTAAGAAATGCAATCTATACATATGAAAAAGTAAAATATTTATATGCATAACTAGTAGCAACATTATCCATAAGCAGCAGTTAGTGTTTATTTTCCCCATATTTTGGTTTAACACCATAGTGTAGTGGTATTTTATTCTTTTTAGGGAAATCGCATAAGGTAACATATAGCATATTATGAGTAAGTTATAGAAGACTGTATAATTGGAAAATTAATTCCAAGTAACAGTATTTCCTCTAAAAACATATTTATTATTAAACAAATAATTTTAAACTAGCAGAAAACAAAATGAGCCTATAACTTATTAAGTCCAACATATATAGTCAACTTGCATAAAATTACATATGGCATTTTAAAAAGTCTATTTCTAAAATATCAGTAATTCAGGCAATTGGGACTTCCACAGGAGATAAACTGCTATTAATTTTCTTTTTATGAAGAAAAGGTCTGTCTTAAGAATATTACAACTATGTTATTAAGAAATGCTACAGCATACTTTAAAAATCAAAATGGTGAAACATATGCATCAGGATATTCTTTTACTGGTACCAGCCCTATAGTAGCATTTCAGGAGATGACTTAAATATAAAAACTACACTTCCAAATGACTTGGGTTTTTATTCTCTTCTAGAAATACATATTATGTGTATACTTTAGTTAAGAATTTTAATTTCATTTATAAATGGGAACCTTTCTACTGATCATCTAAAGATATAAGAAATAAAGTACTTGGGTAGTCCAGTACTTTATTAGAAATATATCCGCTGACTTCACAAAAACAACTTTTACATATAAGCAAAATACTAAAAATTTCTGATATGGGAGGAATGAAATAAAATACAGTGAGTGGTTTTCTCTTCATCTCTAACTGTAAAAATCCTTTTTGCCTATTTATTTGACCCGTCTCTATTCATGCAATTTAATGAACCCTCAAAAGAATTTACACATCTTTATACAGAATTCACATCTACATCAGTAAACTGCCAGTCCTTTTATATTTTCAGTGCCTTATCAAAATATGGGTAACAAAGTTCTTCATTCTATGAGGCAGGAAGATGTTTCCTAAGTACTTCTTTGGATGATGAGGATATAGTATCTGGGAAGGACACCTCAAATTCTATTAGAAGGTCACCGCGTTGGTCAGGATTTTTTGGAAATGGCAGCCCATATCCAATAATTCTTCTCCTCATGCCAGGTTTCACGATATCATTTATTGACATGGGTATGTTTCTTCCATCCATTGTTGGCACATTAATTGAGCAGCCACACAATGCCTACAATGGACCAAATACAATAAAATTAACATACTTCAAAACTTAAAGATCGAAGCAAAAATATTACCAGGTGATAAAAAATCATACCACTAAGGTAAAATTTTAACCTCTAAAAGAACAATAGTTATAAAATATTTTCCCCATTAGAAAATTCCTTTAGGACACGAATAATCAGATATATTACAAAAGAAGAGAAGGAGAAGGAAAGGGAAAGAAAAGGAAAAGGGAAGTAAAGGATGTCTTCCACATTGCTTTGGAATGAAACGGATAGTTTGAAACTGTTGTTAAAACATTCAAGATGCAGGATTTGGAATGGGAGAAGAGGGAGAAACTCAGGACTGGAAAGAACAGGATAAGAGCAACTACCTATTTCAGAAAACAGGACAAGAAATACATTTGTTTTAGTCAATAAATGTTTACTAAGTGTCTACTGTATGACACACATTTCTGGCAGATGATGAGCCTTGAAGGGACCAGGAATAGCGACTTCATCTCAAGGTATGCACGAGGAACTCACAGAATCATACAAGCAAATTAGCAATTATAATACAGTATAGTGTTGGCACAGAGGTCTTTTGTGAGAGAAAGGGCACTCCACTTAACCCCTTAGCTCTGGGAGTAGAGGATACCTGAGCTAAGCACTAGACCAGTAGCACGTATTCAGACAGGGTGAGAAACAACAGTGTTCCAGAGAGTAGGGCTCAAATAACGACACGGAAGTATACAAGGTAACAATAGAGCAAACTTAGGGAAATGTATCTACATTTATGACTAGAAATCAGATTTCAAATGACCTTTTAAGTTAAAGAGTTTGGGCTTTATCATAGAGGCTATGTAGATAGAGTCATTTAAGAATTTTAAGCAGGGAACTAACAAGACCATTTGAGGGTTACAATCCAATTTGAGAAATAGTACAAATAAGAACTCAAATAAGAAGTATAGTAAAGCAGTACATTATAATTTATGAATTTGTAAAAATTTGTTATTTATAATAAATTATGAATTACTGCCTTTTAATACTTCCAAATTAACAATTTTAGAATAAATCTTACACATGGATGAAGGTGATGAGATTATCAATACAGATCTCATAAACCACACTTGTAAAAACAGTCTCAGGGTACATAATCCAGGTAGCACTTAAAATTGACATTTAAATTATTAGTATAAATAACTAAACTTAGAAAATATAATCTCATCCATAAAAATGGTATAATAAATAGTTGTACTACTTTAGAAGGTTGGTATGAGAATTTTTTAAAATGCATAATAAGGTTGAATAAATGTTAGCTATTATTTAGATACATTCCCTAAAATCAGCTGCATGATTCTGTTTGGTGTCAGAATCCCAGGTCCTACTAACTTACCTCTCGTAAACTAATTTTAGCAGTATAAATTATATTTGATCCATCCCTTTTAAATTTGGGGTGATCTTTGTCTTTAATGATAAAAACAATGTCTGCTGGAATACTATTTGGCGTTTCATCTCCTTCCCTTGGAAAAGTAATTTTGGTGCCTTCTTTCCACCCTTTTTTAATCTCAATGGTAAGAATTTTGTCCTCAGATCTATAGCTCCTTCCATCAGAGTTTAGCCTTTTTCGAGAAATCTTCATCCGTTTGGTACAACCATTATATATTTCTTCAAGTGACACTCTAAGTTCATGAATAACTGGAGGATCTTGTTTGAGCCGGGATGGCCCCACAGAATTCCTGTCTCTTGGATATCCATTCATGCTGAATCCAAAGGCACTAAAAGGATCTCCATCTATTTCCATTTCTTCAGTATCTCTACCACCAGCCATCCGTCTTCCAAAGAAAATTTCAAAGGGGTTGGACCCTCCAAAAAATGCTGCAAATGTGGCATGAGGATCACCATGGAAGGTGTATCGGAAGGTACCCCCTTGTCCATCAGTACCTCCTGCTCCTCCTTTCAACCCTAAGTGAAGAGAAGCGAATGATTAGAAAAAAGCTTGCAACTCTCAAAAGTTAAACTTTCAAAAACTGTATTGCTAATAAACTTTGGCCAACTTATGCTATAATTTATTAATATTGGTCAGAAATACCATTATAATTAAATATAGAACAGCTATATAACTTTTGATGATTCCATTCTAAGTTAAATTTTTAGCTTTCAAACTCTTCTTCCAAATCTCCATTTTTAATAATTTATTCCTGAATCTTTGTTCCACAGGTAAATAAGAAAAAGATAAAACTGTGAACACCTTATCTCATAAACTACTGGTATGGCATACTAAAATATGTAAATTTAAGTTTTTAAAAGATGTCAGTTAAAAATATCTTCAGTAATCAATGCAAAATGCAGAATCTAAATCTTTAAGTACCCTTATAATCAAGAAGTACAAACAAGGCCGGTGCGGTGGCTCACGCCTATAATCCCAGCACTCTGGGAGGCCAAGGCGGGTGGATCGCTCAAGGTCAGGAGTTTGCGACCAGCCTGAGCAAGAGCGAGACTCCCGTCTCTACCAAAAAATAGAAAGAAATGATCTGGACAACTAAAAAAAAGAAATATATATATATATAAAAAATTAGCCGGGCATGGTGGCACATGCCTGTAGTCCCAGCTACTCGGAAGGCTGAGGCAGAAGGATTGCTTGAGCCCAGGAGTTTGAGGTTGCTGTGAGCTGGGCTGATGCCACAGCACTCACTCTAGCCAGGGCAACAAAGTGAGACTCTGTCTCAAAAAAAATGAAAAATTAAAAAATTAAAAAAAAAAGAAGTACAAACAATAATATAAAATACCATATTCATGCTAACTATTAATAGCTTTATTTTGGGTCATCTTTTACTGTTTAAGAATTAAAATAAAACTCTGGGGCAGAGAGGGAAAAAATTCTAATAATGAGGATACCCTCTGAAAAATATTTTTTTAGACACTAAAATTGTTATTCCTGTCCTAGATACCAAAGTTGTTTATGCAAGCATACCATATCATAGCATTAATTTCAAAGCATGTAAAAAGAAGACTGAAATCAAGAACAGAAAACCTTCTTGACACATGTGGCCTTTTGGACTGGTTATTTCTGTCTATTGTGAACAACCCACTTCATACAGCAATATAGTGACCCGTCTGGCCCTTGGGTCAAAGGTTCAACTAGGTAATATTCAGCTCACAAAAGATTACATATTTGAAACAGCATTTTCCACTGTGTCAAAAAGATTTTGCTGAAACCCACAAAACAACAGTATAGTGGTCTTTTAAGTAGTTGATACTGACAAGGAATTCCACCGTTACAGTATTAGCAGTTTCTGAATGAGCCTTAAGGAAATTCATAACCAAGAAAACAAGCAGTAAAATAATCTAAAAGTTATAAAACCATGAAGAATTCAAGAGATTAAACTGAGAGATTCTAATATCTTTAAACAGTGAGTAATTTGAGGGCAGGAAATATATTTTATTCATTTTGCATTGTTCATGCATATGGGGCTGAAAATGGTGGGCATTCATGTTTATTGAATGAAGAGAATGAACTAATACTTAAAGTCAGTCCTCCTAAATCAAACCAGAGGCCGGGCGCGGTGGCTCACGCCTGTAATCCTAGCACTCCGGGAGGCCGAGGCGGGAGGATCGTTTGAGCTCAAGAATTCGAGCACAGCTTAAGCAAGAGCGAGACCCCGTCTCTACTAAAAAATAGAAAGAAATTAGCTGGACAACTAAAAATACATAGAAAAAATTATCTAGGCATGGTGGTACATGCCTGTAGTCCCAGTTAGTCAGGAGGCTGAGGCAGAAACATTGCTTGAGCCCAGGTTTTTGAGGTTGCTCTGAGCTAGGCTGACGCCACAGCACTCTTGCCTGGGCAACAGATTAAGACTCTGTCTAAAAAAAAAAGAAAAAAAAAAAAAAAAAGAAACTAGAAAGGTGTTTTGAGTGTCAGTACAGAGAAGAGAGCAGAAGCAAAAGCAACATAAAATGTAATCACACATACCCATATATGAGAGATTTAATTGTGTAAAATGCCATTGGAAACACTCAGCATGTTTTCAAAGAGACTTAGTTTTGCATGTTTTATTCTACATTTGGCTTCTTCCTTTACAATATATATATTGATATGTATTCCACATCTAACAGAGTCTCAACTGATGTCTAAATTTTTACCTTTATTCACGAATAGAAATCTGGAGAGACCAAGAGAGACCTAATAATCTGAAAATTGTCAAAATATATATTGAATGATACATCCAAATGGCAGAGAAATTCCCTGTAGAAACTGAATGACAAGTAGAAGCAGGACAAGAACTTTTAATATGCAGCTCATTCAAATCTTTCTTTTATAAATTTTAGTAGTACAATTATAACTACAAATGTTAAAAAGCTAATGGCAGATTTTTTATAATGGTAGAGTATGTATACAACTTCAAGGTCATGATCAAGGTTACTAATCCAATGCTTAAAATCATTTAAATCGTTTTATCCTTCACTCCACAGATTTAATAAAGTATAATAATTTAACAGAGAGTTAAGTAAATTGGGTAAATTAGCTTGCCCAATCTAACCCTCTACAAGACAAAATCAAAATGCTTTGGACTCAATGAATTTGTGAAAAGAAAGAATAACATTTTAAGTTATTACATCATGGGTTTGGCTTTTCCCTAAAATCCCTTCCCCTCCCCTGCCAAAAATAGTAACTCAGTCAGAATTACAAAATCCCTGAGAAGATTTATACACAGTCTAAAGTAACCTATTTATCAAAGCTAACAAAAAGCTTCCAATACAGCTTTGAGGTTTTCCTAGACACTATAAACAGTCAACTATGTAGCTGAGATAAAGAACGATGCTACTCTAATAACTGAGAAAATCCTATCAAAACTCATGTCAATATACTAAAACATAAATTATTATGCAAGTATTACTTGCATTGCCTAGCACTTACATTATAACAGGCACGTCATCAACTACATAGCCAATTCTTAATTACATTTTGATGGTAATGGAAATTTTTAATATTAATTGGATTCCCTCTGCTAACCAAAATATTTTCTAGACACTTTGTGTGATCAAGAAATGCACTATAGAATCTACATTTGTCTGTGTTTTAGCAGAACTGCTATTGTTTTAAAACCAACCAACCAGCCAGCCAATTTGCAGCCCAAAACAAATATGTGTTTGGAATACTACCTATAACAATGACTTTTTCCACTAGCTAGTTAAGTTGATTAAAGTTTATCAAAAGGAGAAACACTGGAGAAGAATTAGGATTTCAAAGAAAAAAATGATAGTACTTTAATAACTCTTACTTTAAGGAGATCTAATATGTAAAATGCAAATTTATAGCAAGACTTCAAAGAGTTGTAAAATAATGAGATCCTTTAAACAGTTTTAATTCACAAAATCCAATTTACTTACATATTTTTAGAACACATAGTAAATTAAAGAGGTCCAGGTGATTAAATACATAAGTTATAGAAAAGAAGAAGCACATTAGTAACAAGATCAACATACTAAACACAAGTTTTATCATATACACACTAGTTTTTAGCATTTGAAGCTATTGAGTAAACTACAAGCAATAAACGAAATAAGGAAGGCATAACAAAGAAAATGTTAGAGAATCAGAATAAATAAGGATGTGTTATTAAAAATATTTTAAAAAATCTTTTAATACAAACTTCTGCTGACATCCACTAAACCATTCAGAACTAAACCTAAAACTTTTGGGGAGAAAGTGGTTCAAAATTCAATTTTAAATTTCTGTAGTCCTGTTTTTTGTTTTCAGATAACTATGGAGAAAATTTATTTTTAAAAATAGACTATATACCATAAAATTAAACCATTGTAAATATACAATTCAATCAATTTTAGTAAATTTATAGAGTTGTGCTACCATCACCACAATCTAGTTATAGAACATTTCCATCATTCCAAAGAATTCTCCAGTTCCTCATTTGTAACTAATTTCTCTCTGCTCCTACCTCCAGCCTTAGGCAAGAAAGATCTGCTTTCTTTTTCCATAAATTTGCCTTTTTCAGACTTTTCATATAAATGGAATCATACGATATTAAGTCTTTTACAGCTGGCTTCTTTCATTTAGCATAGTTTTTGAGGTTCATCCCTGTTGTAGCATGTTTAGTTAAATTGGTACTTTTAATAGCTAAATAGTTCTCCATTGAATGTATGTACCACATTTTGTTTATCAATCACTAACTAGTAGTATTTTTAGATTGTTTCCAGTTTGGGATCATTACCAATAATGCTGCTATGAGCATTCAGGTATGTGTCTTTGTGTGGGCATATGTTTTCTTTTCTCTTTTATAGATTCCTAGAATTGCTAGGTCATATGGTAAATTTAAGACATCTCTATTTTTATCCAAGTAGGTTTTTTTCTTCTTCTTCTTCTTATTTTTTGAGAGACGGCTCACTATGTTGCCCAGGGTGAACTCAAACTCCTGGGCTCAAGCAATCCTCCTGCCTCAGGCTCCCTGAGTAGCCAGGACTGCAGGCATGCACCACTTCACCCACTGTTCAAGTGTGTTTTAAACAAAGCATTTTAAATGGTAGATATTAGAAATTTTTAGAACACAAATAAACTGGATCATTAGTTCTCTTATTCCTAAATAAATAAATTTAGCATATTTAACTCATAAACTTCTCAGTTCATGGTTCCTTATTCCCACTGCCCCAGTTTCAAGTCTCAAGACTGTAATAATTGGGGGGCCAGGGGGAGAAAGGATATCAGGTATATTAGTAATGTTTCCACAGTCCTAAAATTCAGTGTTTTGTTACTAATGGAGAAACTTATGGAACCAGGCTTGCAGGCACAAAGAGATCAATGGAAGGCAAAGAGAAAAAAATGTTTTCATTTTCCCAGCGTATCTAAAGGGGATTTTTAAAAGATAAATAATATTTAATATTTAAAATATTTTTAAATATTTATTGAGATATTCTCAATAAAGGCAAATAAATATAATAATTTTCTTTGAAGGAAGAATAATTCTAAAAAATAATTCAAATAGGGCCAGGCATGGCATCTCACTCCTGTAATCCCAGCACTTTGGGAGGCTGAGGCGGGAGTATTGCTTGAGGCCAGGAGTTTGAGACCAGCCTGGGCAACATAGCCAGACCCCGTCTCTACAAAAAAATTAAAAGATTAGCCAGGCATGGTGGCAGGCGCCTGTACTCCTAGCTACTTGGGAGGCTGAGGCAGGAAGATTCCTTGAGTCCAGGAGTTGGAGGCTGCAGTGAGCCACGGTCGTGCCACTGCACTCTTGCCTGGGCAACAGAGAGAAACCATGTCTCTAAAATAATAATAATAATAATAACAACTTTCATTCAACTTTATTTTCAAGTAACCTACAACTAGAGAATATTTCTAAATAATATAGTTCAATATTTTAAAAAATTTATTTTCTCCTCACTCTTTCCTCTTATTGTTTATGTCAATTATCTGAGTCAAGAACAAAAAAAGATTCAGAGTATATAGATGATGATTTAGTCCTTTAAAAATGCACTCACTGGTAATGAGTGAGCAAAAATCAAGAAAAATCACTCAAGAAATGCACTATTAAGAGGTAATGTTAAATCAAGAAAAATGTATCACTTGGTGACTTTCAAATTCTGAAGACAAATATCCTTAATAAATCATAAATCTAATGGCTTAGCCAAAGACAAACTTGAGCTATCAGTGAGATGTGGCCAAATATCTTAGATTTAAAGCAGTGGATATTTGCTTTTTCATGGAAATTTATAATATTCTTCCATGTTTGTGGATTTCTTTACAAAAATTACAAAGTAAGTTCTTCGGAACAGTAGTATATTATTGGTAGTATCTCAGAATTCTGCTTAGCTTTTTGAGATGAACCGAATCATGCTATTTTGAGTAGTATAGCCATAGAGAACATGCAAGTTTGAATTGCCCATTACTTGCCCATATATTTTTCAATATGTACTTTGTAAGAACCTGATACTGCAGGTCCTCACCACACCAAAACCAGCAGCATAAACTTCAATTTTTGGCAACTCACAGACCAAAAAATAAAAACAAGGAAAAAAAATTCTCTACATATAATCACTATGCTTATCTACATTTAATTTGTTTAATTCAAAATGAGTACTCACTGCTTGACTATATTTTAAGGATATATTTCTAATTAGAAAAATTTGATGTTAAATGCCATAAAGGAAGCAAAGGGATAACAAAAAAGTGTTCATAGCTACAATGACTTAAAAGACAATATTTTGAGAGAAAAACTAATAATAAAATAACTTAGTCCTGATTTTTAAAGTTGAAAATCTCAGAACCTGTAAAAATGAAAGCTTTTTTGTTATTATTAATTAGAAATTTAAAAGTCTTACTTTATAGCCACATTTATGTGGAGGTAATGGACAAACCTGCATTAAAAGCCAGAATGATAAAAGGATAATCTTAAATTACCCCCATTTACTTTGTTCACTAGTTTCCGATCTCACAATGCAAGAAACAAAAGTATGGCAGGGAAAGGAAGGGGAAGTTGTCAGGCTTCCCTTTGTACCAAGACAGTAAAATTTCAAAAGAAATAATATTACCTAAAAGTAAATCAATAATTACTCTAATTAGGTGGCCATTTTAGGTCAAAAATTCTATTTCTGAGATCTCATTTTCTTGGCGCACAATTACTGTTTACAATTAAGCTAAAAACTTGTTCTGGTATTTTATGACATCAGGAAAATTCTTTCCTCCCCAGGCAGAATGCCAAAAACAACTAGAAGCTAAATGCCTGCGCCTTCTGCTTCTGAGAGAGACAACTCTGTCTTGTTCCCTCTAAACTAGTCTTGCCATAAGAAAGGCAAAAAACTTCTTTTTGTTTTTGCAAATAAAATATAAACTTCCAGAATCTCAATGGCCAATCTTAAGATTTTACATGACTGAAAACTCTTTATTGGTTCTGGCAGGAAATTCATTAGAAAACAAAACAGGTTGCATAAGACTTTTGACACAATTTGTTAATGAGTATGGGAATTTAAGGTTTCTTTTAAAATATACAATGTTAATATCTTAAGTCTAATGGTACAATATGTATGATACAAAATGCTAAAATTTTTAAAAAGGCAAACAAGGACATTTCATTCATAGCTATGCATTGTTCATTCATATGATCAGGGATGAAATCTTGTTTTTATCCGTTATTTGTTTTTCTACTTTTGATATGTCTGAGGATCCAATTTAAGCATAACAAGAAGGCTGAAAGGAAAAAAAAAAAAAAGACCGGGACAGGGAGAGAAAGAGACAGAGCCGAAGAAGAGACAGAAAGATATACACAGGATACTTACCTTCCTCTCCAAACTGATCATATATTTCTCTCTTTTTAGGATCACTCAATACTTCATAAGCTTCTGCGACCTCTTTAAATTTTTCCTCTGCCTGAGGAGATTTGTTCTTGTCCGGATGAAATTTGAGGGCTTGTTTTCGGTAAGCCTTTTTAATATCTTCATCTGAAGCTCCTTTTTCAATTCCCAAAATGTAATAATAGTCTTTCCCCATTTCGAATTCCTTGAAATGAACTTAGATTTCCCTTTGTAAAAGAAAACAGCGTCCCCAGTCTTAGCAATACACCGATTCTAAGAAAAATAAACCAAGCTGGGTATTTTAAAAGTTAAAGCAAATCAGCAATTCAGCCAGCTGTCTTAAGGCAACAAGCAGGCAGCGTCTCCGTATTTAATTCCTTCCCCAACAGCTCACTTACAGATAAATATACACTACACAGGAGACGGCCTCCTTCTAGATCCTCCCATTTTCACTACGTGTCTCTGTACTTTCTAGAACAGCAAATGCTACAGGACGTCACTTTCCCAGCTGCCTCTAGTCAAAGTACTGAGCTATGTTTTCTCCTCCTCCACAATTAACTATTCCTTCTCCTTCTGGCTCTACCATTTTTATTTCCTATTTAAGAGGCCAAGTGGATTAACAAACCAGTATTTCAACACAGAATGTCACAACTACATATTTATTTACTCTATTCTAGGTGAAAAAGCAATAAAAATGATTATAGCCATTAAGCATCCTATGCTAAAAGAAGTTAAAATTATTATACAAATAAAAGTACCCTTGGATTTATTTTAGATATTTTAATTTCAAGTTATTCATCTGTAAAATATATAATACTAAAATATGAGATATTTAAATTAAAATATTCAAATTTATGTCATTTTCAAAATTCCTGGGGACTATTAATCAGAAATGCCAGGAAGTCAACATAACATCTTAACATTGTAAAAAGGATATCTATCATAAAATTCAAAAGCACTATGTTAAAATAAGGACTTAAATATGATTTTAGCTAATGATTTTAACTAGTTTTTTTTTGTAGTATACAAGAGTTTATAGTTTTAGCAAACCAATGTTTATCTGTGAAAGCTTAATATCTGAATTTAGTTACTTCAACTAAAACAGAATGAGACCCCCATTCCTAGGGACACTATTTAAAGAATTTTTGTGCTGCAGGAAAGCTAGTAGAAAAGTCTCAGGTTACAGACAGTACATATTCTTGTTCTTTATAAGACTTTAACTAGATCAACTTAAAAGCTGGATATGCTATTTAAGGGATAGTAATATCAAAAATATTTTTCTTTTAGAAACACATTTCCCTCATTATATACTCATTGTCAAAGATTTTTGAAAACATAGGAAAAAAATAAAATAAAAATTTCCCTATAATTCCATTTTAGGTAGTCCCTGTTAAATGTTAACATATTTACTTCTAGTCCTTTATGCTATGAATATTTACAGTTATTTCTGTAGTTTTGTAACTTTTTTATAAACAAAGTTTAGATCATAGCATTTATATATTCTTTTGATGCCTGTTTTCATATAACATGTTTTGGATATTTAGGAGGCATATTTTCAACATATATAACTCATCTTTTATCTCCGATATGGTTTCCTTATCTTTTCAAAAATATTCCCATTTCTAATATTGAAAAGATGGATTAATAAGAAAATGTCAAAAGAATTGCATGTATCTTATAGTGAAATACCTTACGTCTGTAAACTTAAAAAAAAAAAACCTTTATGAAGAAAAGAAAATGTACATATATGTTTAGAATGTAATGAAAGGTGATGATCATATGTTAACCTTTAAAGAAATGGGAACACCTACTTTGTATGCCAAGCAATGATGATTCAGCAATTCTTTATGAATGTTCATCTTTGTGCACTTTGACAGCTATGATTTTCCATTCCTCAAAACTCTCTACTTTTAAAACACCTTGACATTAGAAATTTATAACATCTATCTAGCCTACCTACGAGTTACAGAGGTGTGTCAGCTATTTAGCAATTTTTTTAGTACCACCAAGGAATACTCAATGTCAAAAGATATTTTCAAATCTAAAAAAACTTAGTGAAAAATGCTAATATCCAAAGTCAACTTAAGACTCTTATTTTTAAAAAGCATACTGCCAAGTTGGAATCCAGTGTGAGGAACGGCATCAAGTAGAGTAAAATGATAATAAATATCACCTGTTATAAAATTAATTTCCAAGGGAGTTCCTCTAAATATTTATTACCAAGGGAACACTGACATTATTATCTATGAAAAACCTGAAATTGTTCTGGTAGGTAATGTTGGGAGAAAAAAATAGATACTTATCTGATTCAGTCATTTTCAGAGAGCTAGAAATATTACCAGGACTTGATATACTAAATAATTTTAAAACCTGAAGACTAGGTCTTTCACATTTGTGAGAAATTGCATCATATATTAACAGATGGTAAGAATCTGGTTCTCTAGACATCAAAAGGATGAAAAGGGATTTGCACATTTCTTCAACTATCTCTCACACACACACACACAAAAGAATCACAGTAGTAAAGTTGAAAGGCATGAATTCACTCAACTTAGACATTTCGAGTTAATAAGGAAGCAAATATAATTTTGATTAATAGTATTAGATAATAAAACAATCTGGCTAGATTTTGGTAAAATGAGCAAATACTTTGCACACTTGTAGCCTTGTAAAACTTTGTAAATAATTCTTTCAAACATTTGAAATAGTTATTAAAAGGCATTAAATACTATTTTAAAAGCTCTGTAAATACCACACCCAGAAATTTGTCCTTAGAAAATAATTCAAAGACAAAAATTATTATATATACTCATTGAAAAGAGATGAAATAGAGTAATGGATCAATATGATAATCATTAAAAGTACATAGTATCTTGGAGATATTTTACTCTTACATTCGCTTTTTCAGACGAGATGTCTCCTCTACTACTTAGGGGTTGAAAATCCATTATACAAACTCTTTACATTTTGGTCATCCAGGTTTGTATGACATGAATGTGGGGATTTTTTTGTGGAGGAGAATAGTCATCCCTGCAAATAATTATGACAAAAACAGGAAGAGTATGTAAAGGGAACAGCATTGGCAGCCTTTAGGGAAAATGGAACACAGAAGAGCTGTGATCAAAGTTTATTTATTATTAATAAATGTGTTTCTAAAAGTACAAATAAAACCAAAAATGCTATGTAGAAATAGTGTATTTTAAAATATTGTGTAGAAGCCATATAAATCCCTGCTTATTTGATGTCATAGGTTATGTGTACGTGTGACAGAAGGTTTGAAGAGAACAAAAACTAGTTTGGGTTAGTAAATGACATACATTTTTTCCCTTAAATTAAAAGTAAAGAATGCTATATTTTTTAACCAAGATATAAAATTGGTGTTTTCATTTTTAAATTTTTACTTTACTACACAAACATGGTGAGATTATTCCATGAAACCATAATTCTCTTCCCTTTATTAAAAGAAAATTACAAAGAGTCAGATTCCTCCTCTTCTAAATATTTACAATTTACAACATCCAGTTCTCATGCTGGGGTAGGGTTGTTCATCTCTAGCTGATGGAAAGTTACAATGTATTTTAAAGAAATGATTTTAATTTTTTCAACCACATCAGAAAACAAAGATTTGTTTATTACTTTGTTTATCCAAGTTAGTAGCAACAACGTTTTTGTGCTTAAGAATATATTGGGGGGAAACGTGTCACTCTATTTTAGGGAGACATAGGCTAGAATTAAGTAAAAATTCTAATAAAATTTACATTGTTTTCCCACAGTGCAACGGTGAGCGTTCTGGACTCTGAAGTTTACGTTGTTTTCAACAACTTCTATCAAGTTTCCTTATTTGGGATATTATGCTTTAATAATATAGGGAAATTATTTTTACAGAGGTATGAGTTCCTTATTTTATGATCACAGTTTAAATAATATCTTTAGATAACAAGAATGGGAACTAAAGATAGCATTGTAACCACAAAAAATTAAAAGTATAACTAGTCATTCAACTGATGTCATCTTCATATTCCACTTTTCATATATAATAAGTCTTCTTTTTTCAAACTCACAAATAATTTCTCAGTTTATAATAAATTAGTACAGAGGAAGATACAATGCCTTCTAGAGTCTCAGAAGAAATTTCTATTAAAATTCAGATTGGCCGGGCCTGGTGGCTCACGCCTGTAATCCTAGCACTCGGAGAGGCCAAGGCAGGAGGATAGCTTGAGCTCAGGAGTTCAAGACCAGCCTGAGCAAGAGTGAGACCCTGTCTCTATTTATAATTTAAAAAATTAAAAAAAATTAAAAAAATAAAATTCAGACCATCACTTAAATGCTTGAGGACAAATGACTTCTAATATTTTACCAATGCACCTGTTGAAAACTTTTTCTGGGACTGGGCACGGTGGCTCACGCCTGTAATCCTAGCTCTCTGGGAGGCCAAGGCTAGAGGATTGTTTGAGCTCAGGAGTTCGAGACCAGCCTAAGTGAGAGCGAGACCCTGTCTCTACTAAAATTAATTAAAAGAAAAAAAAATGAAAACTTTTTCTGCCAATATTTAATTCTTAAATGGATCACATTTAGTCCTGAAATTTCTCAGAAGTGATTCATATTAAAAAATTATGACTTCCATTCCCCAATACTTCATATCTAAATATAAGCAAATAAACTGAGACTCTTTTATATCCTGTTAATAGTGCTTTTTATAATTGAATATATAACCTCACATACAAGTGATTATAAAACTGCCAAGCTGGCACCAGGGAATACTGATAGTGCAGTGGTTAAAAGCACTGACTTTAGAGCCAGACTGCCGGGGTTAGAATCCTGGTAACTCTGTGGCCTTGAACTTATATCTCTCTGTGACTCAGTTTCCTCATTTATCAAATGGGGTTAACATTAATACAAACTTTGTAGGGTTGTAGTGAGGATTAAGTGAGATCAATGTGTGATATACTTAAATGTGACTGGCATATAGCAAGGACTGTGGAAGTATTACTCTTTTGATGATGATAATATCATATGCACTAGAACGATTTTTTCCTAGAAAAAAATCACTATACCATATGTATAACAAAATGTCCTTGTTTACAAGCATATACACACACAGAGCTTTCCAACTAAGAATAAGTGGCTCTTTCCATATATCCCAGTTAACATTTGCTATTTATTCATCTTGACTGTTAAAACTTAAAATCATTAAAACTTCACATAGGTAGCATTCATTGTATTTCAATTCCAATATTTATATTCTTAAAATATGTATCTTTATCTTTGGATTCAGAAGATTTCGGCCATTCCAGCCTTAATTTCTGTCAATGCCTCACATACCTCAGTCATACTGAATTACTTGAAAGTTGCCTGGGGGAAACTATTATTAATATTTATCATCGAATCTCCAATTCCTGTTAAAGGACTAGCATAAAGGGGCTACAAATGTCTAAAGAATAAATTAAAGAATAAAGACCTAAGAATTTGAATGCTTGGTTTCTAATCTCAGCTCTGCCACTTAAAAGGAAAGTAACTTAGTTTCGTTTTGTTTTTTAATTTCATTATACTGAAACATCCTGGTCTGCTAAGGTAAATTGTTTAATGTCTCCAAATTCCTAGCTCACAAAGGTTATCGTGAGAATCAGATGAGATAATACATGTGAAAACAGTAAAATTTATATTATGACATACATGTATAAGTTATTTTCGTTATTTTAAGTTATACAAACTATTTTGCAACTACATGGAGGTCTATTGACAAATAGTCTTCTTTCACTCAGTAAGTTTTGCTTGAGATAAAGCATGAAAGTAACTACCAGATTCATCCCTGAAGGACTCAGGCATCCTCCAAGATCACGCCCTTTGCCAAGTTCGCTTTTTAGACCTTTATCACACTGAATTTTAGTCTCTTTTCTCACAGTGCTAAAAAAAATAAAAAAGCAACTGTTCTATGCCTTTCCCATAATAGCATTTATATAATACTTTAGTTTATATAATGCAACACTTCCATATGCTTTCTCACATGCAATCTTTATATGTGTATAAATATCTGATACTCAAAACAAGATAGGATTTCAAGAAATTTTCTATAATTACAATCTAATTATGAGCCATGATATTCTTAACAATACTTAAATAGATGTTGTCCCAATATTAACATAAAATTAAGGAGTATTAAGCTATGTCTATTCTAATATTTGACCTGATTTTTAGATATTATCTAAATAATTACATAAAATTTAACTAACTATTGGCTATTTAATAATGAACTACATCTTACCTCTACATGTTATACTTTCCTAAAAAACCTTCAAACACTAAGAGGCATCATTACCATAGATTTGTGTACAGCAAATGCTTAATGCTTAAGTTTGGAACTCAGACTCTAAATTTTCATTCCTGTGGAAAAGCTTCAGACTTTAAGCATAATAGTTACAATACATATAAATTTTATAATGGTTACAAATGCAACTTTATCTTTAGGGGAAAAATAGAGAAATTTTTAAAGAACTTCAGTTCTTATCCCATCTGGGTTACAAGATTAAACCCCATCTATTTAAAGTTAAATTGTTTTAAAAATCGTACTTTTTTCCATCTTACCTATAAATATCCTTCTTTAGGGAATTGCAGTAGTTTGGACTCATTATATTTGGAATTATAATGCTATTATAAATGCTATTGACACCCATTTTATAGTACCTGATGGGCACTACATAAATTGTTTAAAAGATGGTTATCATAGTGCACATTTCCTATGCATAAAGTAACTCAATCACTCAGTAAATATTTACTGAGTGCTAATTATGTGTCACACACTGTTTCAGATTTTATCAACTAGACAGATAACATTCTTACTCTCATTCAATTTATATTCCAGTAGGAGAAGACAAACAATAAACAAGTTAAATAAAGAAATGGGAAAATTTCAGCCAATTTTAAGAGCTTTTAAGAAAATATTACTGAGATGGAGCTTGATGGAGAGGGGCTATATACTTTAGTCAGAGTGATCAGGGAAGGACTTCCTGTTTAGTTCTGCCTTAAAAATTATACCAATGTTCCCCAATCAACACGAGGGTGATCATATGGCAGAAATACTCTCCTGGGATTAGGGGGATTGGCAGCAGGGGGGTAAATCTGCAACCAAAGGACAGGGGGAGCACTGTAGGGGGGAAGGGCATGACTTTAACCCACACTTGGGTGAGGCACAGACATAGAGTGTAACCATACTGTTTGTACCCTCACAATACCTTGAAATACACACACACACAAAAAATTATACCAATATTCCACAAAAAGGGAGGTCGTTATTTTGGCTAGAGGAAAAAGAGTAATTCTGGATACCATATATATTTTTTTGAAAGAGACAGGGTCTCGCTTTGTCACCCAGGCAGGACAGGAGTGCAGTGGCATGATCGTGGCTCACTGTAACCTTTAACTCCTGAGCTCAAACAATCCTCCTGCCTCAGCCTCCTGACTAGCTGGGATTACAGGAGTGACCCACCAAGCCTGGCCCTGGATATCATATTTTTTAAAAGATATAGGCAGACTATAAACTTTCAGAAAAGTAAATGGGCTGATATGGAGCTCTTGATGATCTACTTAGATTCTATTATCAGGAAGAAATGTATTCAGTTCTTTTCACTATTTCCATTTATTCCCTTTCCCCAAGTACAAATCTAAACACAATCCCTTCAGGCTAAACCTAACAGTCAAATTCAATAAAGTATAATACAAAGACAGTGAGCAATTAATGGCCAAATAGTGCTACTTAACTATTATAGGAGTTGAGACAATCATGGCATAGAGGAAAGAGCATAAACTTCAAATGAGAAGATTTGGTTCAGTATTCCAGGGGTCCCCAACCTACGGTGAGTTGTATAATTATTTCACTATATATTACAATGTTATAATAATTATAAAGTGCAAAATAAATGTAATGCACTTGAATCATCCCGAAACCATCTTCTCCCTCCCAGGTCCATGAAAAAATTGTCTTCCATGAAAACTCTCCTTGGTGCCAAAAAGGTTGGGGACCACTGTGATGTTCTTAGCCTTGCTACTTTATATCCTTATGAGTTCTGGAAAAGTCATGTATTTTCTGAGTCTCAATTCTCTTATATATAAAATGGATAACACCATCTACCTCCTTAGATTGACAAAAAGAATCAGAAAATATATGAAAGGGCTTTACAAAGAGTGAAATATTATACAAATGTTAATTATTTTCCTCATCTTGGGCTGGAGTGGTAAGGATAGGAAAGGCTTCAGAATAGAAAAATATGAGCAAGGTCTTAAATGATTGGAAGATTTTGAAAGAAAGAAAAGAAGGAGGAAGGTT
>CAUYSK010108778.1:0-80990 GCA_963575035.1 Avahi laniger | reverse complement strand
GCTAATTTTTTCTGTATATTTTTAGTTGTCCGATTAATTTCTTTCTATTTTTAGTAGAGACGGGGTCTCGCTCTTGCTCAGGCGGGTCTCGAACTCCTGAGCTCAAACAATCCGCCCGCCTCAGCCTCCCAGAGAGCTAGGATTACAGGCGTGAGCCACCGTGCCCGGCCGAGTGGTGATCTTGTTGCTGGTGGAGGGTCTTGCCTCGATGTTGATGTCTGCTGACTGATGAGGGGTGGTTGCTGAAAGTTGGAGTGGCAATTTCTTAAAATAAGACAACAGTGAGGTTTGCCACTTCAAGTGACCCTTCCCTTCACAGGAGTTCTCTGAAGCATGCAATGCGGTTTGATGGCATTTTACTTTCAGTAGAACTTGTTTCACAATTGGAGTCAGTGCTCTCACACCCCGCTGCTGCTTTATCAACTAAGCTTATTTACTGTTCTAAATCCTTTGTTGCTATTTCAACAGTGTTCACAATATCTTCACCAAAAGTAGATTCCATGTCAAGAAACTACTTTCTTTGCTCATCCATAAGAGGGAACCCCTCATCAGTTCGATTTTATACGAGATCGCAGCAATTCAGTCACATCTTTAGTCCCCTCTTCTAACTCTAGTGCTGTTGCTGTTTCCACCACATCTGCAGTTACTTCCTCCACTGATGTCTTGAACCCCTCAAAGTCATCCGTGAGGGTTGGAATCAACTTCCTCCAAATTCTTGCTAATGTTGATATTTAACCTCCTCCCGTGATTCCTAAATGTTCTTACTGTCAGTCTAGAATGGTGAATGCTTTCTAGAAGGTTTTCAATTTACTTTGCCTATATCCATAAGAGGAATCACATCTGTGGCAGCTATAGCCTTACAAAATGTATTTCTTAAATAATAGGACTTGAAGGTTGGAATTTACTCCTTGATCCATGGGCTGCAGAGTGAATGTTGTGTTAGCAGGCATGAAAACAACACTAATCTCTTTGTACATCTCCATCGGAGCCCTTAGGTGACAAGGTGCATTGTCAAAATGAGCAGTCATATTTTGAAAGGAATCTTTTTTCTGAGCAGTAGGTCTCAACAGTGGGCTTAAAATATTCAGTAAACCATGCTGTAAACAGATGTGCTGTAAACAGATGTGCTGTCCCCCAGGCTTTGTTGCTCCATTTATAGAACATAGGCAGAGTAAATTTAGAAGACTTCTTGAGGGCCCTAGGATTTTCAGAATGGTAAATGAGCATTGACTTCAACTTAAAGTCACCAGCTGCAGTGGCCCCTAATGGCAGAGTCAGCTGTCCTTTGAGGCTTTGAAGCCATGCATTGACTTCTCGTCTTTGGCTAGGACACTCCTAGATGGCATTTTCTTCCAATATAAGACTGTTTCATCTACATTGAAAATCTGTAGTGTATCTACCTTCATCAGTGATCTTAGCTTGATCTTTTCGGTAACTGCCGCAGCTTTTACATCAGCACTTGCTGCTTTGCCTTGCGTTGTGTTATGGAGACAGCTTCTTTCGTTAAACCTCATGAACCAACCTCTGCTGGCTTCTTACTTTTCTTCTGTGGCATCTTCACCTCTCTCAGCCTTTACAGAATTGAGGAGAGTTAGGGCTTTGCTCTGGATTAGGCTTTGATTTAAGGGAATGTTGTGGCTGGTTTGATCTTTTGTCCAGACCACTGAAACTTTCTCCGTATCAGCAATAAGGCTGTTTCACTTTCTTATCATTCATGTGTTCACTGGAGTAGCACTTTTAATTTCCTTCAAGAACTTTTCCTTTGCCTTTACAACTGGCTAACCTGGTACAAGAGGCCTAGCTTTTGGCCTATCTCAGCTTTTGACATGCCTTCTTCACTAAGCTTAATTTAGTTCTAGCTTTTGCTTTGAAGTGAGAGATGTGAGATTCTTCCTTTCACTTGAACAATTAGAAGCCATTGTGGGGCTATTAATTGGTCTAATTTTGATATTTTGTGTCTCAGGGAATAAGGAGGCCCTAGGAGGCTGAGAGAGACAGGGAAACAGCTGATTGGTAGAGCAGTCAGAACACGCCCAACATTTATTGATTAATTTGCTGTCTTCTATCAGGGTGGTTTGTGGCATCCCCAAACAATGACAATAGTAATATCAAGGATCACTGATCACAGACCATCGTAACAGATATAATAATTAAAAAGTTTTTAAATACTGCAAGAATTACCAAAATGTGACACAGAGACACGAAGTGAGCACATGCTTTAGGAAAAATGACACTGCTTAGTGCAGGATTGCCACAAACCTTCAATTTGTAAAAACGTCGTATCTGCGAAGCACAATAAAACAAGATGTGGCTGTATACCTAAGAGAAACAAAAATACATGGCCACACAAACACCTGTATACAAATGTTCATAGCAGCATTATTCGTAATAGCTAAAAAGTGGAAATAGTCCAGATGTCCACGAACTGATGCATGGCTAAATAAAACATGGTATAGTCATACAATGAAATCTTCAGCCGTAAAAAGCAGTGGAGTACTCAGGCTTGAGAAAACATGGATATGCCTTGAAAACATCGTGCTAATGAAAGGAGCCAGTCACAATCGTATAATCACATACTCTCTGATTCTGCTTCCATGAAATGCCCAGAATAGTCAAATCCATGGAGACAGAAAGCAGATTAATGGTAGCTAGAGACTGAAGGGGGGAGGTGAATGAGGAGTGACTGCTCATGGGTGTAGGGTTTCTTTCTGGGGTGATGAAAGTCTTCTGGAATTAGATAGTGGTGATGTACAACCTTGTGAATATGCTAACAATCATGGAATTGTACACTTTAAATGGGCGAATTATATGGCGTATGAATCATTAATATATCTCAATTTAAAAAAAACCTAGTGGGAGGGGTGCTGGGCATGCTGGATCACGCCTGTAATCCTAGCCCTTTGGGAGACCAAGACGGAGGATCGCTTGAGGCCAGGAGTTCTGGGTAATAGTGAGACTGTGTCTCTACAAAAAATAAATAATTAGCTGGGTGTGGTGGTGCACATCTGTAGTCCCAGCTACTCAGGAGGCTGAGGCAGGAGGATCGCTTGAGCCCAGGATTCTGAGGTTGTAGTGAACTGTGATGATGCCACAGCACTGTAGCCTGGGTGCAAGACTCTGTCTCAAAAAAACAAAACAAAACAAAATAAAAGCTTGTGGAAGAGTGGAAAATAATTGTTAAAATGTGTATTTCTGAGCCTTTTCCTGGCGTAATAAAGTCAAGTCTCTGGGGTAGCGCCTAAAAACCTGCACTTTGGCTAATGCTTTAGATGAAATGAGTACATACAGAAGTTTTAAGAATCACCATCCACTTTTCCTTTCAGTAGAATTCCAAATAATAATTGTAAAAAATGAAATGAATGAAAGAAAAAAAATGAAAAAATGGTGAAAATAGAAAATCACCATCTGGCCAAAAGTTCCCAGGAACAGTGGTTGCGGGCAAGAATCACAAAGTCTGCTAAAGTTAGTGAGTTGAAAATATGATAAGAAATAGAATATTTGCATAGTATTATACTAGTCAAAGTATCTTCCCACAACTACAAAAGGAAAATGAATAACTTTATAGCGAAGAAATGTGGCAGGTGCCTCCTTAATAAAATGATCGGAATTAACATCACTCGTGATGGGACGTCCTGACATCATGTGCTGCACCGAGAAGGATCGACATCTCTTCTGCGTGATTCTTGCTAAAAATGCACAACCTGAATTTAATCATGAGGAAACCTTAGATAATCCCAAAAAAGAGACATTTGAGAAAATATCTGGTCAGTACTCTTCAAGAGTATCAAGGTCGCTAAGGATAAAGAAAGACAAAGGGAATGTCACAGACTGGAGGAGGCTAAGGAGATGTCAGGCCTAAATGCTGTGTAAGAGTCTGGACTGGATCCATCCTGGACCAGAAAAGAACATGTGTGGGACAGTTGGTGACATTCAAATAAGGTTTGTAGATTAGATAATATAGTATTGTATTAATTTCACTTTCCTGGTTTTGATCATTGTAGGACAGGTAGGTAAGGTAGTAACATTTGGGAAAACTGCGTGAAAGGTACACAGAGATTCTTTGCAGCATTTTGCAACTTTTTGTAAGTCTAAATTTATTTCAAATTAAAAAATTAAAGTCACTGTCCTGTAGCGTCATGAGTCCTGGTTTGAAAACCATTGGTGTAGTGGAAAGAACTTGGGCTTTAGGATCATACAAGCCTCAGCTCTATCATGTGCCTGCTAGATCTGGAGCTCTCCAGCCTCAGTTTCCTCATCTGTGAAATGAGGATAATCACGTCTATATCCTAGGATTGTTGGGGGAGTAAATGAAACAACGTATGTGAAATGCCAGGTGCAGTCCTTGCATTGCCCGGTGCTCAGGAAATGCCAGCTCTGCTCAGTGGTTCCAGTGCTGTGCTTGGAGGTGTTTTTTCCACGCGTCAGCCCTTGATTCCTCTCTCACCTTGGAGCAAGAGAATTGGTCCTTTCCACTGGGCCGTTTCAGCTTGGCAAAACCCCTGGGCTGGTAGCTGAGAAAAGATGCATCATGGGAGAGGGGGATTTCCACAGAGGGTGCAATGGGGAAGTGGCCCTGGCAAGGGCAGAGAGCACCCTGGGGGCCCCGGGAAAGCAGCCTGGCCTGGCGCTTTCTCACAGACTCTCCTTGGCAGGCCACTTAAAGTTACACCAACTTCAAACAAAAGGGTTTTCAGACACAAAGGAAGGCTCAACCTGGCCAGTGCCAGGCCCGGCTTAGCATTTAGTTCAGAAAGCCAGTTCCTCAGAGCTTGCAGACAGGCCAGACCATCCTGGTGAGCACTCCAGGAATGCCAAGAACCTGTGTTAGAGCTCCCCTCCCGGGCCTGCTCCCGATGCTGACCGCGGGTCTGGATTCCTTAGAGGTAAGTAGGAGCCGTGCACCCAGGGCGCGTACTCTGCTGACCGCTGCGACTACCTGCCCAAGGGTGCTGGTCCTTGCACCTGTCTTCGGCCCTAACCCCTCCCCACTTTGCATTTATGCGGGTGTGTGTACTGGGCTGGTTTTCTTCACTGATTATTGTTTTATTTCCCCCCCAGCTTTACTGAGGTGTAATTGACAAATTTGTGTGTATTTACAATACACAACATGATGTTTTGATGTACATATGGGTTGAGCAGTGATTACCACAATCATGCTAATTAACATATCCCTCACTCCCAGCAGTTTTCACGTATACAACACATTATTGTTAACTGCAGTCTCCTGCTGCGCAATAGATCTCCTTAACTTGTTCATCCTGACAGGAGACTTTGTAGCCTTTGACCAGCATCTACCCATCCCATCCCCCTTAACTGATTGTTTTAAAATAAAGCAAAATAGGTAGTTTTAGGTAGTTTTTCAGTCTTTGTTTTGATATAGGCTCCTCTGTGTTCTGTCAGTTGAGTCTCCCATGTGACCAAAGACACATTTGTAAGAGGGTCAGCTGGAGTGAGGGGCACGATGGTAGAATATTGGGGTGATGGCCTGCATTTTAGTGCTTTCCTCGTGACCTGGCAATTCTGCCTGTTGGTGCTCATCCTAGAGAAATACACATGTGCGCAAAAGGGCATGTGCAAGTGTGTTTGTCCCAAACTTGTTGGTAATAGATACGTTATCTATTTATACACACACACACACACACACACACACACACACACACACACACTAGAGAGAGAGAGCGAGAGAACAACCTTAATGTCTCCTAGTAAGGAAATGTCTAAATAAACCAATGTCTTCATGCCCTAGAATGTAATGCTGCAGGTAAAAACATAAATCTAGAACCAGGTATTGTGGTGCACGCCTGTAGTCCCAGCTACATGGGAGGCTGAGGTGGGGAGATCCCTTGAGGCCAGGAGTTCGAGGACAGCCTGGGCAACATAGCAAAACCTTGTTTCTAAAAACAAAAAATACCCCCCCCGGCCCACAAATCTGTGTGTGCTCAAGGATAGGACTCCATGATACATAGAGTATGATACCACTTACATATCAAAACAAAATCCTGCCCAACCCAGGACTGTCACACAGAGACCCTGGGCAGAGGGACATCTTTATCATCTCTCTATCCCGTTGCAGCTCTGGCACCTCAATAGCTGCTTTGCGAATAGCATCAGTTTCAGGAAATTTATGACTTAACTGAGTTTGCTATTACTATGAGGATTAAGAACCAGGCCCAAAGTTGATTCTTTCTCAGTGCTGAACTGGACGACAGCGTAGTTGGCAAACTGTAGCCCGTGGGCCAAATTCTCTCTGTCATCTGTTTCTGTAAATAAACTCTTATTGGAACACAGCCACGCCCATTGTTTATGTACTGTCTGTGGCTGCTTTCTGTATAACAGCAGAGTTGAGTAGTTGCAACAGAGGCCATGTGGTCTGCAAAGCCTAAAATAGTTATTATCTGGCTCTTTACAGAAAAAGTTTATTAACCCTTGTCCTAAGCCCTTCTCCCAGACCAGCCCCGTTTCTTCCAATACCTGGGGCAAATGGAAAGGAATTAGTTCTTTCTGCTGCTTCAGAGTTTGGGAGAGCTGTTGTAGAATGCCTTGTTTCCTGAGTACTCCTCCCCTCCCCTCCACCCCCAGCAGACTGGGTCCCCTCAAGGACGGGGACTCCTCTATCCTGGCGTCCTCAGGGTCTGGCAGGATGCTGGCACATTGCAGATGCTTAATGCATGCACGGTGGATAAGTATGTCAATGGAAAGTGTAAAAAAGAGAGAGTTACCTTCAGGCCGTTGCCTTCGTGCAGCCTGTTTGGAGATCGCTAACCGGAAATTAAGGAAATCTGCTAACCTGAATGAGACAGCCAGTTGTATAATACAAAGGACCAGCAAATGGTTCACGGGGCTAGTGGCTTCATGGGTGAAAAGACAGTGGCTTTCCTTCCTTAACAGAGGGCTCGTGAAGGTGGCCACGTTGCTGTGAATGCCTCTGCCCCACCGGGTCAGGCACACATCCCCGTCACTCAAGGACTTTCCCAGGGACTGGGTGGTCTCGAGTTTGCTTTGGCAGGGATCTCCATCGGGTGCCTGACATCTGATTTTTTTTTAGGCTGTCGTAGTAAATGCAAGGCTGCCATGAAAGAGGAGACTCTCGTCTGGCGGGAACGGAGGGCAGACAGTGAACACGATTCTCTGTCTTGGAGAAAGAACCTAGCAACTGGGTTAGCATTTCCAGGAGGGTTTTTTGTCTGATTCACAAGCTAATTTCAGCAGCAGGGTGATTATCTAGAACAATGTGCCACACAGAGTGGATCCCTGACGAGCTGAGATGTTAACTTCAGGAGGAATCCCTTATTTAGGCCTCTCCGGCGCGGGGAAACCTAACAGCCCTCACTGCGGTGTGCGGCCTGCCCAGGTTTGCGGGAGCTGCCCCGTGGGGGAAGTGGCTTCTGCTTTCTCTTTGAACAAGGATGGAGGGTGAAGGGATGGGGTGGGGAGGGAAGGATTAACTCCCCCTGTTTGTTCTATAATGGGGATATTCATCTTGTAGAGGGGAGTCTTTTATTGGAATGAAAAAGTTTCCCCCATGCAGTATTTATCAAAAGGTGCCCTTATGAGGCAGAAAGAAAGGGGGAGGGAGGGAAATCCTTCAGAACAAGAGTCGGAGAATGAGAATACATGCTAAATATCTGAAATGAGAGGGCAACTGGAGTTTGGCGAGCTTGGAGGGAGATTCCGCCAAGTGGCAGGGGGTGTTGAGGGGCCGAGCCCCTCGGTGGGCCCTGAGGCTCGGCCTGGAGCCGGAGCGTCCATCAGGAACACAAGCCTCCAGCCGGGCGGCACAACGAGAGCTTTGGGATGCTAATGGCCCTTTAGGAATGCTAAATGGAGCATTTCTGTCCCAACAAAGGGGCAAAATGAGGGGAGAAAGGAATTTTAGTTTTGAAGTTTCCTTAGGGGAGGGCCAAACAATGGCGGTTTAAATGGACAGTGTAAAAGTTTTATCTGTGTTATGAAAAAGAGGAATAGAGTACACATGCCCTCTTGGCAGCATCTTGGTTGGGTTAAATGGTGAACAGAGCAGCTCACAGAGGCTGGACTGGAACTTGCTGGGTTTCAGCCCCTCTGGGCGAAGGGCCACATGTTGAGTTGAGGACCACTGGTGGGTCCCATCTGACCGGAGACACTTCTGCCCATCTCGCGGTGTCCATTCACGCACGCAGTCGTGCTCGCTTGTGCGTCCTCTCGTGCATTCGGGACTCATCCATTCGCTCGTTCAGCCTGCACCCGGTTACTGACGCCCGCTGTGTCCAGGCGGAGTCTGAAATGCTACGCGCACTGCCACGGGTGAGCAGGGTCTCTGCTCTCCTGAAGCTGGTGTTCTGTTGGGGTCGGGACAGGGGGCCGTTGAAGGAGTAAACAATGGCGCTAATGTCAGGTAGTGGTGGGAGGGTAGTGATGAGACAGGCGCCAGGGGAGGCCTCTCCGAGGAGGCGCTATTGGAGCTGAGGCCCGAGGAGATGCAAGGCGAGAACATTCCAGGTCAAAAGAACAATCAGGGAAGTCCCGAGGTGGGGAGGAGCTCGCCATGTTCGAGGAACAGAAAAGGCCCACGGGGAGGAAGGGGAGAGAAGAGGAAGGCAGGAGGGCTGCCCTGGTGTGGCACGGAGAGAGGAGTTTGGATTTTAGTCTGAGGTCTGTGGGAAGCCATGGAAGGTTTCAGGTGGGATGGTGACGTGTCTGGTTGCGGGTGGATAAGGGGGACAAAGTAGAAGCAGGAAGGGCCCTGGGACAGAGGACCTGCGTTAGAGACCCCTCAGCAGGTCTGATCCAGCTGCTCCTCGGCCTCCAGTGGAGTGTGGGGGATGCTGAGTGACAGCTCAGGACAGTTTGGGGCTGAGGAAGGACACTCTCGTGGTGCGGGGCGCCGTCCTGTACACCAGCGAGGCCACGAGCCCGCTCACTGGGAACGTGCCATGGTGCCGGAAGGCGACACGTAAGCACTCAGCACATCTTTCCCGGGTTCTGCTCTGAGTCCAGGAGCGGGACTTCCAGCCGCGAGGAGTAGTAGCTCTGGCGTGGTCAGGACGCAGGATGAAGAGTCGGTGGAGAGATGAGGCAGGGAAGAGAATGCCTTTCATGCTGTGCGGCTGCCGTGTGCTCCACTCTGGTCAGTGCGGCAGAGACCCCTCTGCGACATTGCGGGGGCTGCCTTTACAGGGCCCACCTGCTTTTTGGGTGCTTTTTATCCTTAGGATTCTTTCTGTATTCAAAATCTTCCGTGGAAACTCAGTGGTGAAAACAGGTGACAGTTGAGCTGCTCTGGCTGATGACGGTGTTGTCGAGGTGGGGGCTGGAGCGTATCCTCTTTACCCCCCACCACCCTGTCCTTCCCTCCTCACCCCCACTCCACCCCCTGCATGACCAAAGGACACACACAGTTTGTAAAGAGAGGTCTGGGACCAGCCTACACAAACCTTATTTTTGACCTCATTGGATTTACTGTATCAACAACAGGCAATTGGGGGGGTGTTGGCTGAAATAATTTCATCACTTAATCCTCAATTTTACGTGTGACTGGTTGATTGCACACAGATCCCGTGACCCCTAGTCTGTTTCCTAGTGATTGCCCAGGGTTATCACTGTCTGTTTGCTTTTTGCTCTTCCTGGTGGTTTGCTTTGCAGGGGCAATTTTGTGACCTGCCTGCCTCTTGGTAACCTCCTTCTCACTCTGGTTAATACACCTTTGTCTCCTGTTTTCATTGATTTCTTAGGTATTTTCCATTCTGTAATACTTTGGCTGCTGTTTCTTCCTTGTTTTTATAATTCATCTGCTGGTTGCTGTTTACAAAACATCTCCATTAAACCAGCAGGCGGGAAGGCGGAATTGTTGGCCCACAGTGAAGCCTCATTGACTGGCCTCATGATCAGGTTTGAGAAGTTCCCTGTAGGGAATTTTCCAGAAAATTACATGTGGCTTTTTTATGTGTAACACTTTTAATTTCATCTTAATCATTTTGAATAACAATCTTTCTGAAATACATTTTATATTTATCTGCCATTTTTTTCTTTTTCTTTTTCTTTTTCTTTTTCTTTTTCTTTTTCGAGATGGAGTCTTGCTCTGTCACCCAGGCTGGAGTTCAGTGGCGCGATCATAGTGCATTGCAACCTCAAACTTGTGGGCTCAAGTGATCCTCCTGCCTCAGCCTCCCAAGTAGCTGGGACTGCAGGCCTGTACCACCACACTTGGCCAATTTTTCTTATTTTTTGTAGAGATAGGGTCTCACTATGTTGTCCAGGCTACTCTTGAACTCCTGACATCAAGTAATCCTCCCACCTCAGCCTCTCAAAGTGCTGGGATTACAGCCACTGTGCCGGACCTATCTGCCTTTTTAAACAGAGCTGAAACATAATCTAACTTGTCTTTAATGACTCAGGTCATTTATATAAACATTAGTTATTGCATCATATTGAATATAGTGTATGGATGTGTGTAGGGCTCTATGTTCTGGCCTTAAGTGGTCTCAGATGACCAAGTCTTAAGAGTTAGCATTGTATGTTAAAAGCCTTACTTTTCTTATCCATAATATGAGGATAATTATACCTATCTTATGGGATTTTTTAAAGGATTAGGACCTACAAAAGATTCTTGGCCCATGGTAAGCACTCCAAAAAACCAAAACAAAAAAAGCAGCTTAACAAAAAGAATGAAAATTAGTAGTAGATGCTAAGATGCTTGATGTTTTCCTTCCTGAATTCTTGTACTGGGTTTGACCATTTTTATGTTTTTGAGCTCCAGGTGTCAGGAAGCCACCGTCAACCCCTGCTCCTAGTGTTCGTCTTTAAGGAGTTGAGGGAAGACAAACATGAGAGAGGCTTGATGATGTAGTGGTTTAAGAGCCAATGTTTTGGAATCAGACTCCCTGAGTTCTAATCCAGGCTCTGCCACTTCCTGGTCATGTGACTTTGAGCAAATTCTTTAATTTCTGTGCATCTAGGTGTCCTCATCTGAAAAATGGGGATAATAATAGTCCCTATCTGAGAGGGCTGTTATGAACATTAAATAAGTTCATACATGTAAAGCACTTAGAGTAGCACCTGGCACGCAGTAAGCCCTCTACGTTATCATTCATTGTGATGCCTGCCCACTGTGCGGCAGGCACATGCCAGAGCCTGGGTATACTATGAAAGTGACTGAGCTGTGGTTCCTGCCCACAGATAACCCTGGGGAAAATGGAGCATGCGCATATTTCAGAACTTACGCAGGTCCTCAAAAAACTAAACATAGAATTGCCATGTGATCCAGCAATGCCAGTCCTACGTATATAACCAAAAGAATTGGAAACAAGTATTCAAACAACTAATTTTCATGAATGTGCATGGCACCGTTATTCACAATAGCCAAAAGGTAGAAACAACTCAAATGTCCATCAACAGATGAATGGATAAACCAAGTGTAATATATCCATCTATGAAATATTGTTCAGCCATGAAAAGAAATGAAGTGCTGATATATGCTACGATGTGGATGAACCTCAAAAACAGTATGCCAAGTGAAAGGAGCCAGACACCAGGGTCACGTATTATATGATTACATTTTTATGTGAAACGTCCTGAATAGGCACATTTCACGTGGTTACCAGGGGCTGAAGGAAGGAGAAGTGGGAAATGACTGCTTAACGGGCATGGAGTCTCCTTGGAGGGGTGATGAAAGTGTTTCGGAACTAGACAGAGGTGATGGTTGTACATTGTGGATGTACTAAATGCCACTGGATTGTATACTGTAAATGATAAGTTTCATGTTACGTGAGTTTCACCTCAATTTAAAAAAAATGACCTATGCAGATGGGAAGACCCAGGAGGCCAAGTCCAAACAACTGGGGCCATGTGCAGCTGAGCGAGCAGATCTGGGAGCACTGGAGCCGAGAAGGGGAGTGTCAGAGCGACAAGAATGGCATCTGTCAGAGGAAACTGGGCATACTTCATACAGTGTGCATTTGTGCATTTGCATGTGTGCAAATGTGTGTGCATGTTCATACAGACTACTGGCCATTATTATGTGTAGGATATATGAGGATAAAAGTACAGTTGACCCTCGAGCAGCACGAGTTTGAACTACGGAAGTCCACTTTTACGTGGATTTTCTTCTGCCTCTGCCTCCCCTGAGGCAGCAAGCCCACCCTCTCCCTCCTCCTCCTCCTCCTCCACCTACTCAACATGAAGATGACTAGGGTGAAGACCTTTATGATGATCCACTTCCACTTAATGAATAGTAAATCTATTTTCTCTTTCTTATGATTTTTTCATAACATTTCCTTTTCTCTAGCTTACTTTATTGTAAGAATGCAGTACATAATACATATGCAAAATATGTGTTCATGGACTGTTGATGTTATTGGTGAGGCTTCTGGTCAACAGTGGGCTATTAGTAGTTAAATTTTTAGGGAGTCAAAAGTTATCCCTGGATGTTCAACTGCTTCAGGGTTTGGCACCCCTAACCCCTATGTTGTTCAAGGGTCAAGTGTGTATGCTATAACAGAAGATAAGCAGCAGTCCAGGGTGGCCATGTTAACTGCCAACTAAATGGTACCCACAACCGGCTTTAGGATGTGTGCTGTAGACGGCACAGAAAATCATAATGGTTTTTGTAGAACACCAGATTGTTTATTGTTTTTGTTGTTAGCCAGCTGGCACTCAAGTGGGATAGATAGCAAGGAGCGAGCAACAAGGTGTTAGGAAAAAGGTAATAATTTAAAAAGCATAAAATTGAGAAAATTACCCAACCACAGTGACTGCAGTTGAATCACCTTAGGTTGTTTGCTTTGCAGTGGGGAAAGACCGCCGTGTTCTTTTGCAGTGAGAGAGCACTCTGCTGGTCCAGCCAACAGAGTCCTGAGGTTCCCAGGGAGGTGAAGGCTCAGTCTTGGGTACCTTTCCCGGAAAGTAGAGGGCTTTGAGTGGCAGTGGAAGAGTGGGGTGAGGAAGGTGGATGATTCTGGGCAGGTGAGTGGATGTGTGACGATGGCCCAAAGGGAAAGGGTGGAGCTGTCCTTTCCAGGGAACGTCTGTTACTGAGACAGTCTGGTTAGAACCTAGGCTAGCATTGGGAGCGTGGTGGGGGAAGGAGCAGACAGGTGTGGACAAGGTGGTGGCCGGGCTAAGGAATGTGGGGTTTATCTAGGCAAGTGGTTGTCACATTTTGGCATGCATCAGAGTCACAGATTGCTGGGCCTTTCCTCAGAGATTCAGTAGGTTTGGGGTAGAGCCCTAGGATTTGCATATGTAACAAGTGCCCAGGTGGTGCTGATACTTCTGGGCTGGGAACCACACTCTGAGAACCACTGATAAGCGATGGGGATCCAGGACCAATTTTTAGCAGGGGACAAGCCTCATGTAATGGTGTAAACGGTGGCCACTGGATGTGGCTGTAAGAGCAGTAACTCACTAAGTCAGGTGATTTAGTGAACCAATCTTGTATCTCAGTAGATTTTTAGTTTCTGATGCTCAGACTGCTAACAAAAAGTCTCTCAGGGCATTGTATTTTGACAACCGCAGACTTCCTTGGAATGACATTGTTCTAACTCCACACTAGGGGCCATGGCCCCTAATAAAAGATTTTTATCCTCTTCCTGGAGAAGCAATCTAGAAAAATGCTGTTTCTGTGCCTAAAGTGTCAGGATTTTCAGAATGTTTTCATGAGTTATAGGGACACAGAGCAGAATATTTGAACTTAAACCCTTTCCGGAAATTTTAGGCTGTATGGTTACTCAGCCAGAATATTTTTTGACACATTTCTTTGAGACCCCTATCCAGTCTTCCCATACAGAAATACGGCTTCTCCAGGTGTGCGTGTAACACTTGTGTCTTTGCAGCCAGGGGAATTTTTAGCTAAGGAAAAAGGCCCTTCTACCTTTGGTTTCGAAAGGTTTTGAAATGCTAATTCACAGCCATGAAATATTCTGACAGCCTGGAATGTTATTCAGGGCAATCAGGCACCTTGATTATTATAGAAGTGTGAAAGGTAAATTGCTGCTACCCAGGAAGTCACCCAGCTTTTCAAGAGAAAGCTCAGAAAAATAGCACCTAAAATTATGTTCAGGGATTACATTTCATGTATCATGTGATGGGGTGATATGACACCCAGTGTGTCTGTAGGTGTGACAATGTCAACTCGTAGTAGAAATCTAACAGCATTTGCCAGCATTGCCCTTATGTAAAAAAAAAAAAAAATACAGGGTTGTGGCAAACATTTTCAGATTTTGTTATGTGCCTATCTAACATCTGAAAGCACATCTTGAACTTCTACTTTTTACATTTCCCACTAAGAAATCCTGTCCTAAAGATGAGACTGTCAATATCTTTTCTTTCTTTTTTTTAAAGGAAAGACTATTTTTCATTATTCCCGTAGTCTTTTATAGGTAGTATCATGAATGACTTAAAGATTTGTTCTCTTTTTGCCACAATAAGCACAAAGTGGTGTTTCTCCATGGTCCAAGCTCAAAGGCAGGGTTTACTCCATAATCCAAAGGTTCCGCACTCAGCTACGGAAGAGGTGAGTACGGGTGAGTCACGGAGTGGAGATTATTTTTTAGCCACGGCAGCTGATGTACGCCTCCAGGAAGGAGCCGTTGTCACAGCCAGCTGCTTATGGGAGTGAGGGAAATCCGTCTCAGTCGCTCTTCCATACTGGGTTTCCCAGTATGATTTATTTATTTTTTCAATCATTAAGTAAGAAATGCAGAGGCTTCTAGTTATACAGGTCCCTCATTTGACTGTTGCTTGTTCAGAGTCTAGCGGGTAGCTGTATTACTACTCCGTTGGAGAAGTAGGGATGTGTTGCTTTGTAGGTATGTAGACACCAGGCAGTCGATGGGGAAGCGTGAGCGTGTTGAGTAGTAGTCCTGCTTCCTTGGCTGATTACGGTGTTGGTTCGGGCTGTGCACACACAGATCCACGCATCCATCCACTTCCTGCTGCACCTTCTTTCCTGGCTCTTCCTCCTCTAAGGGACCTCCACAGGCAGGAGCTCACTCCGGGATTCTCCCCTCTCTTCATTTCACACAGTCTCTCTGTAAATGATCTCAGCCGTTTCCTGGGCTTAGCATGAAGCCACGCCGAGCCTCTTCATTTTACCTCTCCAGCCCTGGCCTCTCTCTGAGCTTCAGACCTGCACTTGGATGTCTAACGGGCACCTCAGACTGCTCAGGCCGGACACCTGGGAGAGCCATCACGAATTCCTCTTTCATTCACTCCCCAACCCCATCAGGTCGCCACTGCATCTGATCAGAACTGTTTCCTCGGTCTGTTTCACGTCATCTCTCAAACTAGTAATAACCGAATCAAGTTGCCGTCCCCCTGGAAGGCTGTGGTAGCCCCCACCCTGGTCTCCTGCTTCCGCTAGCGCCCCCCGTTAGATCCATTGGCACACGACAGTGGCGTGATCTTATTGAAAAGCAGCACCCTCTGCCTTAAACCCCGATGGCTTCCATCACACCACGGTACAGACTCTTTCCCTTGGCTCTGACCCCAGCCTGCCTCTCCTCGCGTCCTGGCCACACTGCGGCCACACGGCCCTCCCCTTCTTCCCGCTCTTCTCTCTTCCTTCGGCTGGTTTGTCCTCATGCCTCAGATTTCTGCTCAAATGCCTCAGACAGGCCATCCCTGACCACCGGGTCTGAAGGGGTGACCCCGCACACCCACGTTGCCGTAGTCTCTTGTTTTCATATTTGTGCACTGGCTAAAGGCCTGTCTCCTGACACTAGACTGTCATGCTCTTAGGGCAGGCACTGCGTCCGTGTTGCGGTGGTGTGCCTCAGTCCCCAGGCCAGGCCTGGGGGCAGCATGTGAGCTCTGTAAAACCCTGCAGTGGGTGAAGGAAGGCAGGAATGACCCCGAGCAGGACCCTGTGCTGGGCTCTTTGGCTTATCAAATTGTGGACTGTGCTCAGGTGTAAAGGAAATATGTGGAAATTTAATCGCATTGCCATTTACTGACAGGTTCCAAGAAAAGCAGGAAAAATTAATTTAAACAAATTGTTACAATTAACAGAGTTGACCATAAAATGCACAAATTTATCATTTTGCTAATCCTAGGTTCTCTGCTAGAGTATCTACCCTTATCCTGAGGTTATACCCACTCGTGTGTCTGGTATAAAATATATGTATTGATACAATGTATACATGTTGGGGAATGGAGTAGAATGGACACTCCAATGTGGGGTATATTAACAAGTCGTTAAAGATATGGTTAAAATGCAATAATGTATCAATTATGTATAAAATGCAATAATAGTATATTATTTTCTGATTAAGAAAATCACTAGTTATATTAAAGATATAAGCCAGGCATGGTGGGTGTGTGCCTGTAGTCCCAGCTACTTGGGAGGCTGAGGCAGGAGGATTGCTAGAACCCGGGAGTTAGAGTCCAGCCTGGGCAACATAGTGAGACCTCGTCTCTTAAAAAAAGAAAAAAGAAAGAGAGAAACATCATAGGCTTGCGTTGGTTGCTTTCAGTGTGGGTCAAACAGGAAATTCAATAGTGGATGTACAGAGTGGTGGAATTGAACCCATGGATCATGTAAGTAGAATGTGGACATGGTAGTGGTTCTTGAGGTTATTAAATACACCTTCAGTAGAGAGAGCATGGAAGTTGGATATGAAGCAGGAATACATGTTCTAAAGTTTACAGTGAGCCATAGAAGATGATAAATGTTTTGGTTCTTAGTTTCTTTGAGCCTCCTGTTACCGCGGGATAACAATTTTCATTATACTAAATACATCTGTCAGGAGAATAAGTGTATTTCATTTTAATGCACTCTATATGCATTTGTTCACATGCCCATTGTGCATTTGGAACACTGTCCCCAGGGCTGCCCTTCTTTATGACTCTGACTCTCCATCCCTGTTTCTTACAGAATCAAGACCTAACTCCTTTGCTTGGAATTCAGCGCCCTTCTTGTACTGTCCCAGACCATCCATCTTCCTCACCGCTTTAGCCACGTCCCACATCCCGGTGTGCGTGTGCCTCTGTCTGTCCAGGCCCTCAACAGGTGGTGCTGGGGCGGGGGCTCCAGGCTGGGGGATGGGTGCCAGTCCCTCACCAGGAGGCCCCTGCTCAGGTGCTGCAGCCCGCGGTGCAAACCCACACATTCGCTCCTGCCTCCATCACGTTCAGGTTGTATCTCCCAGCCCAGTGCCCGGTGCCTCCCGAGTGTTTCCTTCATCGGAGACACTTGGTAAATATTTATTGACTGGGTGTCAGTAAACGTCCAGGCTAAAAGGGGATCGATTAGGTTAGAGAAATACCTCTTCTGTGTGACTAGATTATGTTCTTCTTTGTTTTTTATAGGCCTTTTCTTGTGTTAGACCTTTGGGAAGGAAGAGTATATCAACCTCAAATTTCCCAGGGGAGATCTAAGACACAGGAAGGGGAGTGGCTGGTTTCCAAACCACACGGCAGCAGCATAGACTGACCTAGGTCTTCCTGGCTAGCGCCTTGCACCCTGGATGTGCAGCCACCCCCCCGTGAGTGCAGCCATCAGCTCGTCTGTTCTTCACAGTAGGAAGCTGAGTTTTCTGATCCTTGCAAAGAGCTTCTGGCTTCCTCCACCAGTTCTGAAGACTTAGTACCAGGAGTGCCATGTTGATGAATTTCACAATCCCGTGGGGATAGTGGGCTGCTAAAACATGTTTCCAAACTGTTCAGTTGGAACCTTTTAGACACCAAGATCTCACTTCCCCTCCCAGGAATTTTCCTATTAAAACATTTTAAAGGTCTGTTCAACTAGTTTATAGTTAATGGGAATTTGAAAAAAAAATGAGTGGAAATTAAGTTTTAGGGACCTTTCTTTATGGTCTTCTTTAATGATCAGTTTAATTTCCACTTTATTGGCCTTTTGTTATTCCAAAGCAGAAGAACGAACATTTTTTTTTCCTTTCATATTTCGTGATGAGAAAATCTTCAGCAGAGTCTGTGTGTAAACTATTCTGATTTGACTGTGGATTAATCACTTTTGCTGTGTTAAAACAAAATAAGGGAGCCAACGAGGTCATTTCCTTTTCAAAAGCAGGTTGAGTCTTCTGAGCAGTATCTCCCCTTAAACTTCTTGTGTTCTTCACCATGGAGGCCTTGCCTTGTCTGCACTTTAGGGACTCAACGTCTTGTCACCAGGTGGGATTTGGGGACAAAAGGGCCAATAGATGGGAGCAACTCGACGTAAGAATGTGAAGTGCTGGAGGACAAGTGTTGCGGGGGCTTCCTGTAACTCCTGAGGAAAAGACGGGTGAGGTTGACCTCACCTGCACAAAATGTTTGAAGTTCTGATCTCCTGTTTGTGGCCACAATAGGTGTACCTTTGCGTTCCTTCGTGACTGTACCAGGACCCCGTGTCATGCAACAGGCCAAATGCACCACCCGCAGATCATCCTCTGGATTGAGAGAATAGCCACAAAACTACTTCTGGAAAGAGTTTGGTGGGTAACCCAGAAATCAGCAGGCAGTCTTTAGGGGGAGAAGGGTGAGCTCGTCCAGTAATGATCCCCAGCATGTGGCCAAGAACTGCCACAGGCGGAGCCCACTGGGCACGCTGCAGCCCCATCTTCTTCTTAGTAGGCTCTGTAGCCTAGTGGGTTTAAGAGATTGTGCCAGAGTGACTGAGTTCAAACCCTAGTTCTACCACATTAACTCTGTGACTTTGAGCATGTGTCTCAGCCACTCTGTGACTCAGTTTCTCCTTCTGTCTGTTGGAGGTGGTAATAATGGCCCCTCATGTGATTGGTGTTAGATGTGTTCGTTCGCGTGCTTGGAACAGGGTTTGGTTTATAGCAAGTGCTCGATAAATGTTAGCTATAAGCCTTCTGGGTGGATTTCACTTCAGCCTCTAGTTAGGACTACTCAGAAATTTCTCCCTCCAGAAAGGGAAGTGTTCTACTGTTGTCCAAACTCACTTCACTATGTGGAGAGGTCACAGAGGCACAGGAAGTAGACTGGAGCAGTCATGGTTCTTTGAACGCAACTCCCAGAGACTTTGGAAGAGTGAAGTGTGATGCAAAGATGGAGTTAGCACCTCAGCCTCCTGCCTTCTGGTCCAGCACCGCGACCACGAGTCTAAGCTGCCGCTGATTTGGAGCTCACTTTTAAGAGATGTGTGCTTCGTGGAGCAAAGCCATCATTTTGTGGGGGCTGGACCCACGACCGGGTCTTCCCAGGGCTTCTGGGATACACAGTGTCAGACTGTGCTGTGTTGTGTGACCGCCACGTTGCTTCCCACAGAGCCTTTCTGTGGTCCACAGCTCTCCCCACTCTCCACAGACCTCACTTCCTCCAACCTCTTGGAACTTTCTGGATTGAGAGAATAGCCACAAACCACGGACCCTGGGACGCTGAGGAATCCAGCTCTTTTTCACCTCCGTCAGCTGCTGTGAGGGAGCCTGCTCTCTCTGGGGACACATCTATTTTTTGGTGTAACACGTATCAGCTGAGCACTGATACCCTTGGACAGAGTGATTTTCTTTAGCATTTCTCAAGCATTTAAAGAGCAGCCTCTGGAACTGCCGTGTTAAGCTCCTGACATGGTCCAAAGCTTGCTGTAAGCCTGTTTTGATCACTTTTCTAATATAATGATATCTCTTCACGTTCTCGGTAATTAGACTCTGTAATCCCTCCATTCTACTCTGTCTGATCTTTATCTTAAATTTTTTAATATGAAGTTTAAAATCAAAAAACCCTTAAAAATGTGTTTGCAAAGAAAAAAAAAGTATCAAAGCAAATTATAGTTTCTAAGCCCCAGACTCACCCTGCCTCACGGAGGCTGAAGGACTTGGCTTAGCCGGTACCCTGGGGCCGCTGTAGAGCAGCAGGTAAAGGGTGTGCCCACCTGCCTGACGGGCTGCAGGAGACCCCACCCATATTGTCATGTGGGGCCAACGACACTTGGGTTGTTTTCCCTACACCCTAGAAAAGGACTAAAACTGCAAACATATGTCTCCAAAGTCATGTCCAGGATCTGTTTCCCTCTGGAATTCCTAAGATACGCTGAGTCCCAGCTTGTGACAGAGTGGATAACTGGGGTCTGATTTGGGTGATGGGGTTGTGAGGAGTTGCCTTAAATGGCACAGTGGTCCCTATGTGTCACAGCCGCGGCAGAATATGGCAGTATCAGCATCCCTGCAGAGGGGCAAGAGATGCTGCCTTTGTGGGGTCCGATCAGATACTCAGGCCTGAGAGATGAGAGGGAAGCCGGGCTGAGAAATGGAGCTCTGCCCTCTGCACGGCTGAGGTCTAGCAAGATGCTTCTCTGGCAGAAATCCCAAGGGGGCCACCTTCCCTATGTGACCTGTCACTTCCTGGGGGTCTGCATGAAGTCCCTGGCCTGCACTTTCCAGCTTCACACCAGCTCCCTCCCCGGTGGCCCTGGAGCCTGGGTTATTTGCTGTTTTTTCAAGTGAGCACCACACCCTTGGACTGTCTGCCAAGAAGGACCATTGTTCATGAGAATTCCTCCCTGGCTCCAGCTAACCCTTAGATGCACTATTCTGGTTTTGTGGCCCTGAATTCTTCTTTTTTTCTTTTTTTAAGCCCCACTCCACCCTCCAACTTATTCTTCCCTTCTCTCAACCCGGCCTTCTCAGCAAACCTCATTTTGTTGCCCAAAAGTCTTTTTGAGAGGTGGGCAGGGGTGCGGAGGTGAAGCTCTTCAGGGAAATCTAAAGGGCCTGCATGACCTGGTCTCCAGAGCGGCTTGGCATCCCAGCCTCTGAGCTCTGGCAGAGGAGGCTGTCAGGTAACCTAAGTTGGGGTGCACCGTGCGGTGGGAAGTGAGTGGGAGGTGAGGGTGGGGTGGGAATAAGAGGGAGGAGAAGGTAGGCTAAAGAATGAAAACCAGTTATTTCTCCCCTCAGAATTGAGCTGATTAACCTGTAGAAATGGTGGCCCTGCCAAGCCCAACTTCCTTGTTTCCAGAAACCTTGGCACCGCAGCCCCGTTTCTGGCAGAGGCCTGTCCTCAACAGGGGAACCAGCAAAGCAGCTGCTGTGATTTTCTTTTTCCTCTCATTTCTGGCAATCCCAAATGGGACTGTTTACTTTTTCTTCCCCTTTCCTTCCCCACCCTCCTGTAGCAGGGAGTTGGTTCTGGTTAATGTTGAAGATCATAACATGATTATCCCCAAGTCTCATGAAATTAAATCACTTTTCTTCAAAGAGAAAGGGGTGGGGGGGACCGTCTGGCTGGTAGGCCAGCGAGGGACGGGCGGATATTGAAAGCAGGTTGGCAGCTGCGCTTCCCTTTGCATGGCGGAGGCCCGGCGAGGCCCAGGCAGCCGTGTACGGGGGCTGGCTTTGCAAACAGTGGCTCAGAGGAGTCGCGTCTCCCACCTTGGGCCCCAGACACCTGTCTCCTGAGTGCAGAGACTCGGAGGTGGGAGGTGGGAATCAGAACTGCGGGTGAAGGTGGGTGCAGGGTGGTTCAGAGAGCTGAACCTGAACATGAGTCATCTGGGAAGAAATCGAGCTATTCGAGCAAGTCCCTATGGGAGTTCTCCATCACCTCCCACCCTGGGAGTTCATCAGGTCAGGGCACAAATTTTAGGGCAACTTTCCCATCAGAATAGCCCAGGATGGAAATCTTCGGTCTTCGCGGGCAGGGCACTGACTTCAGTGGTAGGCTGGGGTGTGTGCGCGTGTTTTTCCTTGAATCAGATTTTCCCAGACTTCATTAGACTTTACAGGTTAAGGGGACCCTCGAGAGCATGCAGCATCTGACCCCCGACCCAGTGCAGGAATGCCCTGTACGCTTAACCCCAACATAGAACGCTCAGCCTCTGCTTCATTCTCTCCAGACACGAGTGTCCACCCTCTTGAAAAGCCAGTCCTAGGAGAGAAAATCTGGGAAGTGCACCTGTTGATCCAGGTTGTGCCTTCTAGGGACATTGACAGTAGTGTCCAGCTTGGTCAGTGCCTGGCTTGGAAAGTGCTTTGTGTGAATGTGGCTTTGTCTGTGGCACAGGCAGCCTGTTGGGGTTCTCAGTTCTTGGTGTGGCAGGTTCCGCGCTCCCTCTTTTGGTATTTTCCTGGGCTATTGCCCACTACTTTTCAACAGTTTTGCGAGGGAAACAGGAAAGTGAGAAGCCACTTAGAACAAGACCTGGAAGATGTGTGATTCTTGTTGACAGTGTCCTAGCACTGTGACCTCTTTGTCTGGGGACAGTGACCAGCCCTGGAGGCCCAGGGATCAGTGGATATGTTGAGTGAAGACTTTAGGGGGTTGGTCTGCTGGCGCCTAGGGCCAGAGGGTACCACTCAGACCACGAAGGGAACACGCGAGAGAAAACAGTGGCCTTCCGGCCACTCGTGGCATGGAAATCGAACCAGCGCAGGAAGGAAACTTGACGTTGGCGAAGTGGCTTCCCGCAAGACATCATGTAAGCTCAGCGACTACATTTTTCTGAGGGATTAGGGATGGGATGCAGCCAGCTCGCTCCGGTTGGAGCTCGGTGCTGTGACTCATTCTCATCAAGGGTCACTGAGCGTCTCTCTGCGCGTGGCCTCGGGCTGAACTCCTCACCTGGCCAGCCTTCTCGAAAATGTGTGTCATTCCTTGCGAGGCAGAGCCATGGAGTGGCTGAGCGAGTGTGCAAATCAGTGGAAATTCATCTCCACCACTGGAAAAACAACTCCATGTTCATGACTTGTTGGCTTCAGAGGTGTGACTATAAAGAATGGAGCTCATTTTTTTGTTTTTCACCGAACAGACCCAAGCTGACAGATCCAGAGGAGTGTCCTGTCCACTTTAGTAGCCACCTTGGGCAAAACACTTCTCCCGCTGGCACGGAGGACTATTTTACCAGCCCCACGGGGGAAAGCCAGTCTTGTTACTTCACAGCCATGGCCAGTTTTTATCCAAAAACAACATCACCCAAGCTTGATCCCTGAGCCTGTTCACCAGATTTGACACCCAAGGGTTGGGGCTGGATGCAAAAGTCCTATCCAGGTCCAGGGGGCGAGGAGCTGCCACCATGTGGGATATTCAACAGTTCCTGAGGGCAGCTCCCAAAGACAAGTCTCAGAAGTGTTTTGGGCAGTGGTGGTGCTGTTGGAATAAATGAGCAGTCCTCACCCTGCCTTTCTGGACACCCAAGGGTCTTCCCAAAAGAATGTGTGGATGTGGATGTGGAATGTTCTAACTTGTTAGAAATCCAGCCTCACCATGTTGTGGACAGGCCTAGCTCGTTTGTGTGGCAGAGTCTCTCCAAGAGGCAGTATAGTACGATTAAGAGCATGGACTCTGGAACCAGACTATCTGAGTTCAAATCCCAGCCCCACCACTTAGAGATGGTATAGTCTTGGTCAAGTTACCTATTGTCTCTGTGCCTCAGTTTTCTCATCTATAAAATGGGGCTCTATGAGAGTCCTGTCTGGTTGGTGTTAGGATGAGTTGACCTTGGTAGGTGGCAGGAATGAAAGGGGAAGGCCTGTGAGCATCCTCTAGTTCCTTGTCATTGCCTCCCTTAGCTGCTTTGGGAGGAGGAGCCTTTGAGAACCTCTGGGACTTCAGCCCTGTGGCCTCAGACTAGGGCTGGGTGTAGCCCTGGAGGTGTGGCCTGGATCAGTCCCAGAGCTGCAGGGAAGAGGCAGGACAGAAGTGAGGGGAAAACATGTTTCTTTAGGGAACGAAAACAAAAACTTTAGAATGGGTCAATGCTTAGCAAACTCTCTTCAGTTAACAAAATTCTGCATGAAACCTTAGCAGATAGAGCAGAAGAAAGCAGAGTTGCTTAGGTTGAAGTTAGGGAGACCCCATGGGCTGGTCCACCCCTTAACCCCAGGGTAGCCCTTGAGGTGAGGCCACCAAATCCTGGGGCCCCTTGAGGTAGTTTTTAAAAATTGCTAGTCAGAGAGATGAGGTGATTGCCCAAGGTCACTCAGCTAGCTTCCCGTGTTTGTGGGAGCTGATTCGAGAGCCTAATCTCTGTGGAAGATGAACAAACCTACTGTGCCCTTTAAGCCTCATGACAGCCACCACCTTCGTTAACGATTCTGCAGAATCCTCTGTCCACCACACTCTGCACGTATGCTGACCACAGCTGGAAATTCCTTAAAGACAGAGGGATGGAAATGCCTGGACATGTCCCCTTAGGTTCCCTGCTTTAGACTAGCTCACAGGTTCTCAGCCTTCAGCATGTCCAACAATTAGAGTCCAACAGAAATATACAGAACCACACACTTTGCACTATTGTTGGTGATATAAGTGATTTTCTAGGGTATGTTGACAATCAGTTATTTTCACCTCCTATGTGGCTTTATCAGCCACCTGCCACCACCCAGGATAACATGACCCTAAGTGAGGACTCAGGTCCTGTCTCCTGGCTCCATACCGTCAGAGGTGCTTTCTTGCTAGAGGGGCTCTCCTGCGCTTATTCTAGCAAATCCAGTGTAGACCCATCATCATTTTCCTAAGTCAATGTGATTTAGAGTATCTTGATGCCCTGTTAGGTGTCTCGAGTGTGACTCTGGGCATTTTGTTCACATCTGGGCATTTGTAGTCAGAGGGGAGGATTGCGTTTGTGAAGCTGAAACCTTGGCCACACTGTTTGTTGCTTTGCCTTCTGTTTGGTGGAAACGTGTGCTGCCTCATTCTGCAGCCGGTGGTGGTCAGACAGGTGGGTGAACGTCAAATTGGCCATTGTCTCATCTTGGAATTAACAAAAGGAAGAGACAGAGGAAAGAACTGATAATAGCAGGAGATATAACATCTCCAAAACATGGACAACTAGCCGCTACTTTCCAGTGGGAAATGGAAAAATTCAAAAGAAAAGAAAAGAAATGGAAGTAGTGATGTAGATTTTGGCCAGGAAGAGGGACAGGGTTTGGGGCTACATATTGTTTGAGGAGCAGACCCAGGAGAACAGAAGTTCAGATAAATTAGAGGTGAGAGGGAAGGCATCCAGAGGCAACAGGATGTTGGAGGTGGAGCAGCGGGCTGAGAAGCAAAAGCCTTGGTTGCCAGTTCAGGCCACACCATCAGCTCATTTTAGCACTTTGAGCAAGTCACGTCACCTTTCTGAGCCCCAGTGTCCTCACCTGTAAAATGGAGATAATAATCCTGGCTCCTTCACAAGGTAGTTGCAAAGACCAAATGAGCTAAGACTAAGAGGGCACACTCTATTTTTAAGTGCTGTATGAATAATAATAATAGATACAATGGACCTGTTAAAAACAAGTGGGAAAAGGCTGGGAAGGTAAACTTTCACTGCTAGTAAACTGTCCAGAAACATTAGAAAGATGGTGAAGAGGTCATTGGAGAGAATTCAAGGCAGAGGAAATGTCATACAAACCACCCATTTCTCTAGTCTTGTACAAGGTATCTGAAACCGCAGCCAGTCAGGAAAGCAAAGAATCCCTCCAAGTAGGCGTGGCAGGGCTGATGCTCGGTGAACATCTGTTGGTCATCAGTTTCTGTGGAGGCTTGTGGGGGCCCATAGGGAGTGTGGAGGTCTTCCCAAGGAAGAGGTTTGCCATGACTGGTTTAATTATCATTACTCGACTCTTGTGTTCCCACTCCCAGACAACAGCAAAGCACTCCTTGTCAACCCTCAGTATTCTGTTCGTTAATTTGTCCATCCATCCACCTGTCTGTCTGTCTGGTCAACAAAGATTGACTAAGCCCTTGCTCTGCATCAGACGCTACGGTTGGTGATGGATGAGGATGTAGTGGTGAGCAGAAGAGTGGCGGGTCCCTTGCCTTCATGGGGCTCATGGTCTAGTATGGAGTTAGACGGGTGGGTATCCTAAGCTGCAGGGGAGGCATGGGTTGCTATCCAGATCCCACATAGCGGATGCCTGGGGTGGGGTGGAGGGGTGGTTAGAAAACACTGGAAGGAAGGATAGGGAAGAGTTAGCCAGATGAAAGGGGCCGCTGGTCCAGAGACGAAAGAGAGCATGGCACAAAGGCCAGTACGGCTTGCAACGTGTGAGGATGAAGCATACACGTCCTGTCCGCTGGCATTTCTGGCTCCCCACTTCATTTTAAAGATGGGGACCTGAGAGTCTGCTTGAATTCTGTCAGAAATTTGTTTAGCTCCAGCCTTACCACATTGCAGAGGATTTTCTGTTCTTAGTGGCTGAAGTTTTATGTTCCAGGATACAACTTGCCCAGTGTCTCCATCTCTAGGAGGAGTTAATCAAGGTACCTGGGCTTAGTGTCTGGGCAACCTGCAGTAACCTAACCTGTGGGTTTCTGGGATAGAGAAACCTCCCCTGGAGTGTCCCTGAGGAAAACTTGATCACCTGAGTCATTCTTCTGAACATCTTGAAATGTGGACCCAGCAGAGTATTCATTTAGCTATCCCCTGTCCTGTGGGACCCTTGTCCCCAAAACCTGGGGAATGGTTGTTCCCTGTGCTGCCAGGATCTCAGGCCTGAGCACACGTAGCATAGTCCCAGGTATCTGGGATAAGATTGTTCCTGGGCTAGTAGGGACCTTCGTGACCATGGACCAGACTCCCATCTTTTGCAGATTAGAAAATTGTGGCTCAGAAAATTCAACAAATGTGCCAGTTGATGACTATTTATGGAGCACCCACTGTAGTAGTCCCTCCTTATCTGTGGTTTCCCTTTCTGAGGTCTAAGTTACCTGCTGTCAACCACAGTCTGAAAATAGTCAATGGAAAATTCCAGAAATAGTTCATAAATTCGTAAGTTTTGAGGGTGTTTGTTGTGATGAGTAGCGTCATGAAATCTCATGTCATGCCACTCCATCCCGCCTGGGACTCAAATCCTGTCTCTGCCCAGCATCTCCTCGCTGTATACGCCACTCTCCCGTCAGTCACTGTCAAAGTATCGTAGTGCTTATGTTCAAGTAACCCTCATTTGTTTTCATAATGTCTCCAAAGCATATTGTGCTGTGCCTACATTGGTAAATTAAACTTTATCATAGACACGTCTGTATAGGGAAAAACAGTAAATATAGGGTTTGGTATTATCCACAGTTTCAGGTGTCCACTGCGGGTCTTGGAATGTATCCCCCATGGATAAGGGGACTTCTGTGTGTGTCAGGCCTTGTTCTGGGTGTTGGGGAGACATCAGTGAGTCAGGCAGAAAAAGTCTGCCTGGAGCTGATATTCTGGAGAAGTGATGCAGTTTGCTCAAGGTGACAGGGTTAAGTCCCCTTTTTAGGCTTCTCTTTTCCTTGAAACCCATTCTTTGGAGTATACGGAAACTGACTTGGGAGGTCTGGGGTTATATCCAGCTAGGGAGAAATGTAACAACTAGGGACGCTCCTGGTGGCTTCTACAGTCCTAATAGCTCCTTGGCTTCTCCCCTCGCACCCAACCACATCCATCCTTGGGCTCTAGGAGAACAGACCCACTGGCAGGAAGAGGCCCCTAAGTGGCAAGGAAGCCGAAGCTTGAGGGTACACAGCTCCTAGATCCTTCGTGCGGCCCGGAGCTAAGGTTGCGATGGAAGGGTGTCTTCTGCAGACCTTCTGTTGCTGTGCTGTGGGAGTAGAACCCTGCTCAAGGATGATGGGGTCACTATTCTTGGGGTGGTGGGTGCCCAGGGGGTGAGCTGCCATGGCTTGGACGTCATCTCCTGTCCACTCTGGTGGCTTGTTCGGTATCTGAGATTCAACTCCTTCCTGAGCTTTGGGGAGCTTCTCTTCTCCTCCCCACCGTGTGGATGGCTTTGGTCGTAAGCAGTGTTTCTCTTTGCTTGAAGACCATTCCTCTCCTCTAGCTCCCCTTCCAGCTGCTCCTGGCCCCCGCAGACGTGGTTCCCAGTGGCCGTGTTCGCTGGCTCCCTGAGATCTCCCCAGTTTCTTCAGCACATCATTAGAGCTTTTTAACTGAAGTAACCAGTGACCCTGGTAGCTAATGCGGTGGTCCTACTTGAGCTCTCTTTGGGTGCCTGGACCTCTCCTTCCCCTCTGCATTTCTCCCCTCGGCGCTGCACTGTCTGCTCCGGCTCCCTCCCAGGCTGGTCCTTCTCCCGCTCCTAAAAGGTGAGTGCATGCTGAGGTGAGCCTGCCTTCCACAGAGCCCCCTTTCTAGACTTCAGGTCTCAGAGACCCCATTCACCCCTAGCGCTGAGAGGTAGGTGGTTCCAATTATCCATCTGCGTTCCAGTCTTTCTTGAAACACTCAATATCATTATCTCTTTGATTATGATATTGTAAAATACATATTTAGTCTTTATCCCTCTTTCTTCCCCTCTAAAATCCTTGGAATCATCAGTGTGATAAGTGTCTTCTCTATGCTCATGACTGACTGATGGCAGGCAGCCCCTAAGTAGCTTTCGGATGGGTCACCAGAAAGACCAAGGCAGGGTTGGAGGGTGGGACTTTCGTCCTCTGCCCCACTTCTAGTGAAGGAAGAAGGGCTGAAGTTTGAGTGGATCACAAATGGCCAGTGATGTAACCAATCATGTCTTTGTAATGAAGCCTCCATTAAAATGCAGTAGGACAGAGTTTGGAGAGCTTCCAGATAGCTGAACACGTGGAGGTTCCTCTAGGGTGGTGCGCCCAGGAAGGGCGTGGAAGCCCTGAGCCTGCTCCCACATGCCTTGCCCTGTGCATCTCTTCATCTGTGTTCTTTGTGATATCCTTTGTGATAAACAGGTAAATGTAAGTAGAGTATTTCCCTGAATTCTGTGAGCCACTCTAGCAAATTAAACCCAAGGAGGGGCCTGTGGGAACCCCAGTTTATAGCTGGTTGATGAGAATCACAGGTAAAACAATCTGAGGCTTGTGATTGGGATAGAACTGGGGGGCAGTCTTGTGGGACTGAGCCCCCAACCTGTGGGATCTGACACTGTCTCCAGGTAGAGAGCATTGGAATCAAATTGGAGGACACCCAGCTGGTGTCTGCTGCAGAATCGATTGATTGGTTGTCGGTGGGGAGAAATTCCCGCTCATTTCTTGGTGACCAGAGGTCATAGAAGTCTCCTGTGTTGATTGTTGTGGGATGAGGAGAAGCAACTTTTCCTACAGACTCATTAACCAAAACATACTTCCTCTGTGGTCGTCTCTCTTGATGCCAAGAGAGTCACCTGGGAGCCCCATCGTGCTCTTTGACTTCTCAGCCGTCCGCTCAATCTTGTTGATCATCCCTGTGTGATGTTCCGTTTGCACCTGCTCCTTTGCATTCATGTCGCCGTCACCAAGCTCTGTCCACACGGAGACCTCGCCATCCTGCCAGCCAGACTGCTCCCCCCTCACCTTCCCTCCTGAAACCCACCTGCCCCTCAAGATCCACACTTACTGCCATGAAGTGCCACCTTCCATCAAGGCACGTCCACAAGGAGGCCGACCTGCTGGCACAGAGAGTTCCAGCCTTAGGCCGTCCTTTCTCAACAGTTTCACTCCTTTGAGGTGGAGATTGATTGACTGGGAGGCTGGTACAGTTATGAGTGACAGGAAGCTGCGGTGTGTGGGGTGGCGTGGCCATAGGGGAAGCTCTTTCATGTCCCGAGGTTGAGGACAGTCATTGGCTGGATGATCAGCTAAGTCAGATAAATATTTAAAAATTCAGTTTTAACTTCAGACCTGGAAGCGTACATCAGTTTGCCGAGTTTTGGTGCAGGGCCAAGCTGTTTTCCGCCGGCCGGTTCTGGACGTCTGTCTTGCATAAACCTTGCCCACATCGCCTTCTCTCCAGGCTCCGGGTTGTTCCATGAAAGTGAAGTGATTCCCCAGAGAAGCTTGGGGAGTTATCTGAGTTCACAATCTTGTATTGTTTTTTTTTATAATTTCCTCCCAGTCCTTTTCTGATATCTCCTCCGCGTCTCATTTGACAGCACTTCTTTTGTATGTGCAGCGACTGGCTTTTGTTGAGTCTTTACAGTTGAGTTTTCATGGACACAAGCACGCTTTTCATGCAGTTTCACATAGGCTGAGAACACACACAGCTGCCTGGTGGGAGCGGCGGCTCCCGGGCCCGAGGTGGAGGCCCAGGAGCCGTGAGCAGCGCTCTGCCAGCCATGGACGCGGCCAGGGGGCTTCGCCCAGAGGGTGGGGAGCACAAGTTCCTCTGGTGAGGGCCTCAAGAAGAGATTGGCCAGGAGAGTTTCTTTTTTAATTTGGATGACAGAATCAGTTTACAAAATTATCTTGAATGGCTAAAATGACGGAACCAACCTAATCAGATGAAAATTGGGGGGATAAGACTGAAATCTTTTCCATAGATCTAAGACATGAATTGTACCATCACAGTGTAATAGATACTTATGTTGTCAGAGAGACTTAAGGATTTTCGTTAAAGAGAGGATTTATATGAGTCAGCCATGGGGTGTGGCTGCCGAAGGAAGCTGATACAATCTTCAGTCATCATGGCTGTCTAGAGATGGGGCTGTAGGGGACGCTGATCATCTCCCCAATACATATTCCACCCCTGCTCCTCAGGGTCCTGTCCTTGGCCTTGGGGCATTGTCCATGGCTTGTGTAATCTAATCGGGATGATTCCATCCTCCTTGCCACATGATTGATCTATACACAGCATTTCTCTGCTACAGGAGTTGGATCAGGAATGGACTTATAACCTGGTTTGGACTGATGAGGCATGAGCCAACATGGGCTGAAGGCTTTTGTGCATAAGGTACCTAACTCTTCTGAGGGAGATTCTGGAAACCAGCTCTCTTTCTTACTTTTGGATGATGTGGTATGTGGGTACGAAGCCTGGAACTGTTGCATCCATTTTGCTACCATGAGGGACACTTGCAGTAGGATTCTGATACCACGAAGGCCAGAGGACAGATCGAAGAAACGAAATCTTCGGTCACATCCCTGAATGAAACCAGCTCTACCTCTAGACCTTCAGGTACCTGAGCCCATATAATTTAAGCCATTTTGGGTCAAGTTTTCTGTTACTTGGCACATAGAGACTTAAGCATTTTAGTTGAAGGGAGGATTTTAATTGAGTCAACCATCATATGTGGCTACTGTAATCTTCAATCATCATAGCTGTCTAGTGTCTAGAGACACGCTTGCCACACTGGCACAGAGATGAGAGCCTCCACTTCCTGCAGGAGAGACAGATGTACTTACAATATCGCATTTGCTTCTGGGCCCTGGCCTTTGAGGGGCACGCTGAGGAACTGCAGAGTGGCTGATGAAGAGCCACCAGGCTAGGGAAGGGAATATTTAAAAAGCATCTACAGTGGTGGTGATGGTCCACGTTCATGTAAAGATGCATGGCGGCACTCCTTTAGATGGAAAACGCACAAGATCCATTTCTAAAAGGATGAGGTTTGTGGAGATACGCAGCACTGCTAACTTTTCAGGAGCACCTGCATTGCAGGAGATAACACATACTTGTAGCCTTCATGAACACGCTGGGAATAGCAAGAGAATATTTTCACAAAGGCACAGGATGCTTGGAGTAAAAAGAAGCTGCTTTGTCTAGTTATTTTGTGGGAGGGAAACCCAAACCCCAAACTGTCATCATTCCAGTGTAGAAGCAGCCACCAGAGTGTTGTTTTCACAAGACGCTGTCACAAGGTGACCCTTGACTGTGTGTGGAATGGCTCGTTGCAGATTTCCATCTGGGAAGCAGTGTCCCTTCAGTGGTGGCTCCTTTCTCCTGCCACCCTCCAGAGCCGTCGGTGGAAGGAGACCTCTGACATTCTGCAGCTCATTCCACAGCCTTCCTGTGGACCTGTTTAGCTTCGGTCTTGTTCTTTGCCGCTTCTAACATTTCTTTCTGATACTTAGAGCAGCAAGAGTGAGCCAGCAGCCGACCTCCTCGTACCAAGATGCTTTTAGAAACAAACGAAATGTGCCGTGTGACATGGGCAAAGACCTCCTGGTAGCTGTAGGCTTAATTACTGTCACACAGAGACCTCAGGACACACTGGCTCCAGCGAGGTGGGCGCTTCTTTCTCTCACTTCATGGCTGGGAGGGGAGGGTGAGCTGGGTGGGAGGCAGCTCCGTTCCATGGCGCCATCCAGGATAGGACCAGCCTTCTGTTTTGTTCCACCAGCCTCTGGGGTGTTGTCTTCATCTTCACGGTGGAAGCAAGTGCTCCAGCACCCTGTCTTCATTCCGACCTGCCAGAAGAGGGAAAGAGAGGAAGGGGAGGGAGAGTGATTTCTTCTATGGAAGTGAGGTGGAAGTTGCAAATGTTATTTCCACTCATATTCCCCCACCTCGAATTCATCGCATGGCTGCACCTGGCTGCAAGGTATCCTGGGAAGTGCGGCCTCTAGCTGGGTGGCCCCGTGCCCTGTAACTAAAGGGAAGTGGGGCACGGATACTGGCAAGAGTGAGGTTCCCTGCTACAGCACCTCAGTTCCTGAGTCTACAGAAGAGGGGCCACAGGACTCTACCCTCAGTGACTTCATCTGTGAGATAGAAATAACAAAAGTGCCCACCTCAGTGACATATGTGAAAGGACTGAGCACAGTGGCCTACACAGTACTCAGATGGTAGTGGCTCTTATGGCTGTTTTCATTTAGCCAATCGACAAATAGGTTTTGAGCATCTGCTATGTGCAAGGCCTGTTCAAGGTGCTAGAGATTCAGCGGTGAGCAAACTAGACAAAAGCCCCAGTTCTCATAGCTCAGGTTCTCGTGGGCAGACGGAGGCGCACACTTGAGGGAAACTGTACTTTTCTCATCACTCCCGTCTTCCCTCCCTCTCCCCGTCCCCACACATGGGGTTTGCAGGTCAGGGCTCTTTGCAAGAGTCTCCCAGATGGTCTCTTACAGGAAGCTCTAGAGTCTAAGTGAGATTCATTTCTGCCCCAGCGGATAATTTATTAAAGCCATTTCATAAAAATCAGGTCGCATCCCATTTGTTATTCATTTCAAAACATCACTGTTTTCTATATTCTTTTTATGAGGGCTTTTTCTTAATGGTAGCAAGTGGAAGTAGGTGTAGGGAGATTAAGTTGTTGTGGTGTCTTCATAAATAAAAACAAATATTAAAATAATTCATCTGGAACTTTGTAAGCATCTTTCTCATGCTGGTCTCTATGCTAAATGATGGAAATACCATGGAGGCCACCATAGGGGTCCTGCCCTCAGGGCACGTGCTCTGTGGGGGAATACACGCCAGCAACCACGGTGTAGGGCTGTAAGTGCCGCGGGAGGGGTTAGAGTAGGTGCTGTGGACGCAAGGGAAGAGGCACCTGAGCAAGTCGTGAGGCAGGAGCAGGGAAGGCTTCCTGGAGGAAGAAAAATCACTATCAAACAGATTGTCACCATGAGCGCCTTCATAACCAACATCACTGTCACCGTCATCGCCGTGCTCACAGCCATCACCATCATGACCATCATCACTGTCCTCATCACCAACAGCATCATTGTTGTTGTCATCGTCATGCTGGCTGTCATCGTCATCATCACTCTCCTCTTCCTCGTTCATCATCGCCACAGCTGGCATTCATGGACCACCTCCTGTGTGCCTGGTGTCACGTGATGTTCTTTGCACATATTGGCTCATCTGACTCTCCTCCTGACTCTGTGAGGTCAAGCTGTTGCTCTCATATAGAGGTGAGGGGAAGGAAACTCATAAAGACTAAGTGGCTTGACTGAGGTTACACAGTGAGCGTCTCAGTGTCAGACTCAGGATTCAAGCCCAGACTGTTCTGGAGCCTCATTCCGCCCAACACACTACAGGGACGAGTGGGAGTTAGCCAGGTGGTCTGGGGGCAGGCAGGGGGTCAGGAGCATTCCAGGGGAAGGGACACGCAGCATAGGGCCTAAGAGACAACACACAGAGGGTTGAGGGCAGTTGAGGACCCAGAGAGTGTTGGGGTGCCCCATACGGGGGGTCAGAGGTGAGGCTGGAGAGTGGGCGGGGTTCGATCTGTAAGCCCCAGTCGGCCAGGTCTAGCATTTGGACTTCATCTTGATGACAGCAGGAAGAAGTGGGAGGGGACCACAGGAGGCTTGTGCTGTAGGAGGATCACCCTAGTCACTCAGTGGACAGTGGAGCTGAGGAGGAGACTGAGGCAGGGAGGCAGCAGGTGGAGGGGGACTGAAGCAGGCACTGCCTCCCACATGCCCGAGTCCTGGGGCTGTGAGGGGAGGGATGTGCCCTGCGTGGGAAGCCACCCGCAGAGCTCCCTCCAGGAGTTCTTTTCCACAACTCCCCAGAGGATCAAATCGAGCTGGGGAGGCAGAGTTCACAGCTCTCTTTCAAGACGGCTGCCCTTTGCTTTGCTTGGGACGTTGGGCCTGTGCTCATTTGCCCATTTGCTTTCACATTAAGCCAGCCTTGTGTTTCCCAAGAGCTGACCCTGTTTGAGGACCATGACCTTGCAGAATACAGAACAGGAGGGTCCTCCCCAAGTGCTCCTAGACTATGGCCACATCTGTGGCCACGTCATCCTTGAACCCAGTTCTGGAGTCCAGGGATATCGTATGTCTGAGCCACTCCTCAGAAACTAAGGGTCTGGCCTCAGAGACTCAAGGCTTAGAGTCATGAGGTCCCAGAGAACAAGGGTGGCTCCTTGGGCATCCTGCCCTCTGGAAGCTTGTGGTCTACTCAGGAGCAAATGTAGATGCCCCAGCTTGACCAGGAGGCTGGATGGAGCCACGTTGTCCCATGCTCCCTGCTGCTGTCCCTCCTCCTCAGAGGCTGTGGACAGCACGGCTGCCGTGCCCAGAGCTGAGGGCCACACTGCTGTGCTGGAACGGATAGGCCAGAACCCCGGCTCCAGCAAGCTGCATTGGAGGTGCACAAGCCACCCCCATGGGGAAGGGAGGGACCAGAAGCAAAGGGGACCAGCTCTCCACGGCAGTCCCGAGGGGGTCTGTGGGTGCCCGGGTGGGCATCCATCTACAGGTTGGCTTCAAGGGTGTTTTGGCTCCCTCTTTTGTGACTTGCAATTTCCTGTTGTCCTTCTCTTAAAGATTTGGAGGGATCCCCAGTGAGTGGGGGTCAGAGGTTCTGGGTCTGGGGTTCTGGCTTTATCACTAGCTCATTGGGCAGGCTTGGGCCAGTCCCTTGCCCTCTCTGGGCCTCAGTCTCTTTCTCATGAAAAGAGGCATTGGCCTCAAATGTCCTCTGAGGTCCCTTCCAGCTGAGTTTCTGCATTCGCTGGAGCTCCTGGCACCCCAGTGACATATAATAAATAGGTGCCACAGACAGAAGGCTGAGTGGGCTCTGAGTCTGACCTGTACCCACTCCCCAGTGGGTTGTGCTTTGAGGACTGAGACCTCAGGGCAGACCCGGAAGCCTGGAACATGTTCAGATGCCGCAGATGGAGGATTTTTCTGCTTCAATTATCTTCTTTGCAGGTTTTGGGTTTTCAGACAGGGCTGGCAGCCCGGCTGAGCCCACAGTAACCATTTCCGAGCTGGCTGGAAGCATGCGTGGAGGACCTCAGGGTTGAAAATCTGTTCTTCTCCTTCCAGGATTGAGAGTTTGAACCATTCCAAATACAGAGAAACAACCTCTCTCCGGCTTCCTCGTGGCCAGCCATCACGAAACCCTAGCACCTGTTCCCCCTGCAAAGCGTGATGTGTCTGAACTATTTAAACGGTTGAGTTTACTGATTAATTTCTCCACAGCCTCACGCCTGTACCTTGGGTGGCCGCCATCAGAGTGCTGGCGACTGCTGTGGAGGCTGTACCCCAGCCCAGGGTGCAGACTCCCCCGTGTCGTGGAGAACTGAGAAAACCAGGCATGAGGAGCCCGGTTTGCACTCTAACTTTATGATTAAATTAACAGCATATGTTTTGGCTGCTGTCCAATTTCTACGTTTTATACCTGGGTAAACACGTGGGAACAGTGTCCTGGATTATGAGGATTTCTTGTTGATGATGCACAAGTTTTGCCAGAAGACTCCCTCAGATGTTCCCCGCCCTGGGTCCCTGGTAGGTTTCTCGCTGCTGGTTGGAACCTAAGTGTTAATTGCTCCTTCTGAGAACCCCTGCCCTGTTCCTCCCCTTCCTGCAAAGGCCACTCTGGGACTTTCAAACCCCGTAGCACTGGAGACGGGGCTTTGCCTGGGATCGCCTTTTTCCAGTTGGGGGGGTTTCATCTCCCTTTTACATCCTGGCTCCCGCTACCAGCCTCCTGCAGTTTCTGGCGAGGACTTGTTAGAGTGGCCAGACAGTGTTGTTTTTGTTGTTTGTGTGTGTGCTTTAACACTAACAAAGCTATTTGGACACATTGGCATAGTTACTAAGCAAAATTAACGCTGCTCGCTTCTGTACCCCAGCAGTCCTGAAGCCCACGTGCCTGTCCTTGTCTTTGAGGCTGGGGGGGGGGAGATGGGCATTTGAGGACATGGTGGGAGAGGCCGAGGCCACAGCACAGGCCATGGGTGTGTGAGCAGGGGATGGAGCTAACAGCTTTCTTCTCCCAGCTTCCAGCGTCGATCATCTTTTGGTAGGACCAGGCTACCAAACTTACTCTTTCTCACTTTCTTTAGTGTGTTTGGTCTTTTAGGAAAGATGGGGATATCAATGCTGGTTTATTAAAGTCTGAGATCGCATGAGGCGCAGCTGCTCAGGAGACCTTGCTAAGACTGGCTTCTTGCTGCCTGCCTTCTCTGGCCATGTCTCTGCTTGGGTACAGAAAGCAGGCCAAGTGCCTGGGGAACATTTAGCTTTTTGTTGTGAGGAGGGGAGAATTAGAAAGTCAAATGCTCCTATGGACTGAGAGCCAAGAGAAGGGGGCAGGGAGGCTGGCGGAGACTCGAGGAGGCTCAGCCGCTCTGGGGGTGCGTCCTGTACAGAGACCGCTGCCGGCTGGGAGGAGGAGGACAGGAGCCGGGCAGTCCCCCCGTTCCTCCCTGTACTCTCCAGTGGGACCCTCTGCCTGGCCCAGCAGGGAACTGGGAGCGTGTGAAGCCGGCCATAGGGAGATGGATTGAAAAAGAGCCAGCCTGGGAAGGGCACTGGCTGCCAGGCGGGGGAGTTGGCAGTGCCAAATGCAAGGTCGCTGGAGTGCCAGTTATGTCTCACTTTCTACAATAACACCTCATTTGTTTGGCATTATCAGAGAATGAGCTGTTCCTTAAGTCACTTTTCCTCCTCCAGACTTTAAAAATTGACACATTTTTGTGTGTCAAGCTTTATTATTATTATTTTTTAAATTGTGGTAAAATACACATAACAAAATTTATCATCTTAACTATTTTTTTTTGGAGACAGAATCTCACTGTGTTGTCTAGGCTGGAGTGTAGTGGCTATTCACAGGTATGATCGTAGCACACTACAGCCTTGAACTCCTGGGCTCAAGCTATCCTCCTGCCTCAGCCTCCGGAGTAGCAGGGACTACTGGTGTGTGCCACCATGCCCAGCCAACATTAAACTAGGACCAGATGATGAAGATCCTACGTTTACCCATTTTTATGTGTACAGCTCAGTGGCATTAAGTGTGTTCACATTGTTGTGCCACCATCACCACCATGAATATCCAGAACATTTTCATCTTCCCAAATCGAAACTCTGTCCATTAAACAGCTCTCTCTCCCCCCCAACCTTTAATCTACTTTCTGTCTCTGTGAATTTAACTATACTAGGTACCTCATATAAGTGGAATCATAAAATATTTGTCCTTTTGTAATCGGCTTATTTCACTTATCATAATGTCTTCGTGGTTCATCCAAGTTGTAGCATGTGTCAGAATTTCCTTTTTTTCTTTAAAGGCTAAATAATACTCCATTGTATGGATATACCACATTTTGTTTATCCATTCACTCATCCATGGACATTTGGGTTGCTTCCACCTATAGGCTATTGTGAATAATGCTGTTCTCAACATGGGTGAACTAAAGCTTTAGAAATATTTTTATTTCAGAAATATATTCATTTAAAAATGTTTAGAAAGTGTGGACAGGTTAAAAGAAAAACGCCACCCATTATCCCATTATGCATGAAACCTTCTGGTGTATATACATTTTGGTATGTACAGTTGTTTTACCTTTTAATGCATACATACATTCAATGTCTAAAAGCAGGATTTTACATTCAAACATACATTATTTTGTAACCTGTTTTTTTAAACTTACTGATACCTTGACTGTTTTCATGATGGCTTAGCATTTAGGTACATGAATGTATCACAAATTCCTACAAGTTTCCCCCTGTTGGATCTGAAGGTCATTTCCAGTTTTTCCCTCTTACCAACAGTGCAGCAAGGTACATCCTTGGAGCTAAACCTCTGTTTAGGTCTTTCTTTGGGGTAAATTCTTAGAACCACAGTTGGTGGATCAGAGGATATATACATTTTAAAATCTTTCGAGTCTTTTATACACATTGGCAAATTGCTTGTCAGGTAAGTTTTATTTATTTGTATTTTCATCAGTAGCAGTTCCCTGTGACCTCACTGATGCTGCGTATTGTCCTTTAAAAAATCTTTGCCAATTTGAATGATAAGAAATAGCATCTTGGTTTTAGAAGTATGAATTTCTTTGAACTTTAAAAAAATTATGTCTGTTACTTATTTGTGTTCCTTCTTTTGGGAATTACTTATTCATGACCTTTGTGTATTTTTTCCATTGAGGGATTAATATTTTTTTATTCATTTGTGAACATTCTTTGCATATCAAAGATGTAAATTATTACAGCAATTGCAAACAAATTTTCCCCAGTTTGTCTTTTACCTCTTAGTTTTGCTTCTAGTGCTTGTTGATGTAAAAAATGCTTTTTATTTTTACGTGGAGGCATTTGTAAGTATTTTAATCTTAACTTCTTCCTTTGATGTCATTTCTTAGGGATGTTGTAGATATTATCTACATTTTAGTTTATTTTAGTACTTCCATAGCTTAATTTTTTATGCTTAAATCTTGAATTTATTCCTAAAGTGATCTGATGTCTAATGTAAGGTGTAAAGACACCAACCTTACATCTTTACAATATTGTCCTTTCTGTAACTTGTTCAAAATGCTCCCCTTCTCGTGTGTTAATTCTCATATATTCGTGGATCTGTTGCTGGAATTCTTTCTGTCCAATGATACGCACGTGTGTTCTTTTGCCAGTACCACACTGTTTTAATATTTTAATTATTTTAGGGCATGAATTCCATGATTACAAAATTTCTAGGCTGGTCTCTTGCTTTTTGTTTCCGGATGAACTTTAGAGTGATTTGGTCAACTTAAAAAACAAATTCCTTGGTGAGTCTGATTGAAATTGCATTAAATTTATAGATGAATGTTGAGGGAATTGGAATCTTCATAATATTGAATTTTCTTATCTGAAACTTCAGTATGTCCATCGGGTGTCCATATGGTTTTTTCATGTAGGTCCCTATGTGGGCATTTTGAATTATTTGCAGCCATGGTGAATGATACTATTTTCTGGTATCTTTTCTAATTTTTTGCTGTTGGTATATATGAAAGAAATTGGATTTCACGTATTTATTTGGTAACTGGTCTGCTCACTGAACTGAAGGGCTGTCTTCCTGGGTTGTGGGTAGACCGGCTGTCATAGCATATTTAATAACAATAATTCTGCCTCTTCTGTTTCAGCATTTCTGCTGTTCATTCTTTTTTCTTGACTTGTTACATTTGATACACTATCCAGAACAATTTTGAATAGTAGGGATGACAGCAGGCATTCTTGTCTGAATTCTGACTTAAATGGGGATGTTTCTAGTGTTTTAAATTTCTCTGCTTAAAGAGCGTTCAGTGCAACCTCATTTTAATGTTTCAGAGGCATTGTTGATACATAATTTAAAAACATTCTATCATACAGTCATATCAGCAGCAATCAGTGGGTCTTACTTACCCGTTTAACTTACAGGCCCCAAACTTCTATTTTTCTCTCACCCTCCTCCTCTCTCTTTTGCACGGTTGACTTATTGAAACTTGCCTTTTATCTCTTCTCTTGCTCCCAACATGCCTGTTATCAATCATTTCTGCTTCCAAAAGTTTTCCTTCTCCACTTTTTTCTTTTTTTAACCATTGTTTTAATTGAAGCCATAATTCATAGATGTGAAAATCATTTCAAATACCTCAAAAGTAAAAATTCAAAAGCCAGAAATTCAAACACTGCTGTAAAATGTAAGTTTCCATCCTATGCTGATCGTCATTTCAACTCTAGAAAAGGTAACATTTCGTATCCTTCCAGATACATTAGATGCATGTACCAGGACAGAGACGATTATATATCTTCATTTTTTTTTACACAAATAGAAGCATACTATGCACACAATTAAGTGCTTTTTTTTACTTAATACATTGTGCAATCTTTCCAAATCAGCATATATGGATTCCTTATTATGCCACTGAATGCATGTAACATAATTTATTTAAACAGTCCCGTGTACTGAGATTTTTCCAGATGTTCCAGCAGTAGTGAACATCTGTATTAATATAAGTCTTTGTTCTCCTTTCCTAATTTTCTGCTCTTAGTCTACTTACTCCGACCTCCCCAAGAAAGGGAAATAGGTGAACTATTCAGAACTGATTGTAAACTAAGAATAAATAGGTTCTGAATGAGGATCAGAAGATTCTGTTGAGCAGAGCAAATAGATTTTAGTCAAGGACTTCGTTGTGTTATTATGACTGTAGAGTGGATGTTTTGCTCATTTCTTCATTGTCACTTGGCGTTGTTTACTTCCAAGTTTGCTGGATAAATGATCCCTCCTATGCTTATTCCCAGACATGAGGCTGACACCACCTGCCCATGTGACCTACATCTGCCAGAGTTGTTATTTATTCTCGGTTAGTTTCATCAGCATCATGTACAGTGTCACTGAGCCTCACCTGGCAGAGCTGGGTCCCCAGCGATGCTGCAGCCAGAGTGAGCTGGGAGGCAGCTGCGGAGTCTGGAGAGTACTGATGGCAGTGAGCTGAACGTCAGGCCGTGGGAGATGAGAGCGGACGGGTGAGTGGGGGCCTGTGGAATGGTCTTGCGGGATGACTGGGAAGAGTCATTGCAGCATATCCTGGAAACAGAAAGACTGTTGGAGCCACCGTGTCAGGCAGGAAGCTCATCTGTGAGGATACTGTGGACCAGGCAAAGCCAGAGCTTTCTTCGATGGTCCGGGCTGGAGCAGGCCATGGGAGGGTGCTGGTGTTTCCCGCCACGCCTGCGCGTGAAGAAACGAGCACCCTCGGTATCTCTGGTGTGGAATCAGGAGAGGTTAGCGAGGTGCTGCTGGGAGTGTAAGTTGCGGGGGAGATTGTGGTTTTTAGAGAGATCAGCAGTTTTTCTCTCACTTTTCCTTCAGGCAGGGAGAAGTAAGAGAAAAATTTTGTTTCTAATCCCTGAAATTCATTTTCTTTCTGATTCCAAAAACAATGTGTGTTAATTTTGGAAATTTAAGAAAATACACAAAAATAGAAAGAAAAAAATCTGAAATCTTTTCATCTAGAGAAAACACTGATAACATTTGGGCATACATTCTTCTGGTATGTTTTCCTATTCTTTTGTACATGAATTTTTATTTTTATTTCTATTTATTTATTTTTTTATTTTTTTTGAGACAGAATCTTGCTCTGTTGCCTGGGCTAGAGTGCCGTGGCGTCAGCCTAGCTCACAGCAACCTCTGACTCCTGGGCTCAAGTGACCCTTCTGCCTCAGCCTCCTGAGTAGCTGGGACTACAGACATGCGTGACCATGCCCAGCTACTTTTTTCTATATATTTTTAGTTATCCAGCTAATTTCTTTTTCTGTTTTTAGTAGAGACGGGGTCTCGCTCTTACCCAGGCTGGTCTCGAATGCCTGAGCTCAAACAATCCACCTGCCTCGGCCTCCCAGAGTGCTGGGATTATAGGCATGAGCCACCACGCCCAGCCTCTGTACATGAATTTTTAAATGAAATAGAATTATACATTTACATATTATTATGTAATGTGGGCTTTTTATTTGCTGTATTGAAAACACTTTCTCCATGTTATTAAATATTCTATAACATTATTTCAATAGCCTCATACAATCTTACTTTACGAGTATAGAATAATTTATTTAACCAAGATCCTATTGTTAGAAACTTAGGCTGTTTCCATTACTTTTTCTATCTCTTTAAAAAATTTTTCTTTTTGTGCTGTTAAAAAATTCTACAATGAATATCCTAGATATATATTTATATAATTTCCTAATGTTCTCATAATGAATTCCTAGAAGTGAAATTTCTGTTCAAAAGATAAGCATAAATTTAAATTCGTTCTCCAAAAAGATTAAAGCAATCATATTTCTACCAGAAATATATGAGAATGCCCTGAACTGTTGCCTACAATAGTTGTTATTATTTAAAAAACTTTTTGCCTATGTAATTGGCAGAATATTTGCTGAATATTGAATAATTGCTGAAATTGCATCACTTTTTCCATGAATTTAAAATAATATGCATTATTTTAAGCAAACAATGTAAAAAAATATAAAGAGGAGAAAAATACTCAGTAATCCTTTTCTACCTAGAAATAATCATTGTTAACATTTTGATGAAAGTTCTTCAAGACATCTTGCTTTTGATGTCTTGTGTGCACTACGTATATATGTAAATATATATGTATAATTTACGTATAATTTTGCATGTATTTTACTCTATTTTCTTTAGTAACCTGCCTTTAATACTCAGCAATATGTCGTAAATATCAGTAAGCACTATATCATGTATAGTGCTATATCATCATTTAGAGCAATGGTCCCCAATCTTTTTGGCAACAGGGATGGGTTTCATGGAAGACAATTTTTCCACGAACCGGGGTTGGGGCGGCTGATGGTTTCAGGATGATTCAAGTGCATTGCATTTATTGTGCAGTCCAACCTCTCTGCTAATGATAATCTGCATTTGCAGCCACTCCCCAGTGCTAGCGTCACTGCCTCAGCTCCACCTCAGATCTTCAGGCATTAGATTGTCATAAGGAGCGTGCAACCTAGATCCCTCGCATGTGCGGTTTACAGTAGGGTTAGTGCTCCTGTGAGACTTTGATGGCCCTGCTGATCTGACTGGAGGCGGAGCTTACGCGTTGAAGTGAGTGATGGGGAGCAGCTGTAAATACAGATGAAGCTTCCCTGGTGTCCCTGCCACTCACCTCCTGCTATGTGGCCTGGTTCCTAACAGGCCCAGGCCACATAGCCTGGCCCAGGACCCAGGGGTTAGGGACCGCAGATTTAAAAGATTGCTAGAATTTATGTAAACAATTCCTTTTGTCTACCTTTTGATACAAATAAATTTTTCCAGTATGGGTTTTGCCTTTTAATTTTGTTGGTGGTGTTTTTTAAAAAAAATCAAATCCAAGGGTTAATATTTGATTAATCCTTATCCTCTATGTGATGGTACCAAAGGTTAATTTTTATATCATCCTATCAATTAGTGTCTTTCTTCATGTGTTTTGCTTTTGCCATTCTGCTGCCAAGCTGAAACTTTCTCTAGCCAACCTCCACTTTCCCACCCTCTTTATTTTAGTTTATACAATTCCTCCCTTTCTGGGGGGCCTTACCGACCAGCTTCTGACTGTTGAGATCTCCTAGCTGTAGTTCAGAGTCTATCTCAGACTCCTCTTTCTCCGTGAAGCCTCCTTGATTCTCTGTAACCAGTCATTTCCTCTCCTTTAAATTCATTATGTTCTGTCTGGATCATGTTCATATCTTACTTACGACATTTTTATCACATCCTGTGTCATAGTTGTGTTCCTGTAGACTGTAAGCTCTCTGAGGGCTGAAACCATCTTCCATGTCCGTGACCTTAGCATCATCTAGCTCACTTCCTGGCACATAGTAGGGCCTCAATAAATATTTTCTAGATTGAATCAAATTGAATTTGGGCGGACCAAAGGATCGGGCCTAGTTCAGGGAGTTGGTGAGACTCTCAAACAAGACCCAGCATGGGTTACTCTTAGGTCCTTTACTGACTGTGGAATTCTCTGTGTTGTTTGTGGTGTCCCAAAGAGGAACTGAAGAATTGCATGCTTGCGTTTATGGCATTGTTGGCTTTTTGCATCTGTCATTGCCAACCCTGTGACATCTGGCACTCTTGGCAAAAGGCCTGGTCTTTGGGATGTTGTTATGAGCAAACACAGTGATTGAGGAGCAGACCAGCCATGTCCAACCTAGCCCAGGGCCCATGACAGCAACCTGGCCAGGTGAGCGGAGAATTTAGACTTAACCTTATGTAACACAGTACAAGCCAGGATTTCATCCTGAGCCTGGCTGGATGGGAGGTTTGGGGAGACCCAGCTGGGTAAGACGTTGAAATCCCTGCTTCACCTCCTTATTGGGGGTTCGTGACCTGTGCCTAAAACCTAAGGGGAAATAATAAATATGAACAGGTGCTCAGCTTCATTAGTCATCAGGGCAATGCAAATTAAAGCCATAAGGTGCACTACCAGAGTGCCTAATATGAAAAAAGGATGGCAGATATCAAGTGTGGATGAAATACTCTGCTGGCTGGAGTATAATAAACATTTTGAAAAACAGTTTGGCAGAATCTACTAAAGCTGACATGTGCCCGCCTTGTGGCCCAGCAGTTCCACTCCTGGGTATATATACCCATCAGAGATGTGCACATATGCTTACCAAGAGACACACATTAGAATGTTCATGGTAACACTACAGATAATAGTCTCAAACTGGACACTAGCCATAGATGCCCATCAGCAATAGAACAGAAAAATAACTGTGGGTAGCACATGGTGGAATGCCATGCAGGAGTATGAGTAACCTGTAACTACATGCAACGGTTGGCTGAACCTCACAAGCGGAATCTTGAGTAAAAAAAGCCAGACACGTCCTATATGATCCCATTTATGTGAAGCGCAAATACAGGCCAAGCTCAGGTATGCCGTGTCAGTCAGGACCTCGGTCGCCCTGGCTGGGTGGAGGGTAGTGACTGTGGGGCAGGTGGCATGAGGGGGCTTCCAGGGAGTGTGATTTTCTGGTTCTCGATCTGGGGCTGATTCACATGGTTATGTCCAGTTTGTGAAAATTCCATGAGCAGTATGCTTTGAGAGCAATTTTCTGACCAATTTTATTTGTCAGTAAAAAGCTAAAAAGTGTGTATACCCAAAAGAATTGAAAGCAGGGACTGGCAGATATTTGCACACCCATGTTCACAGCAGCAGGATTTATAGTAGCCAAGAAGTGGAAGCAACCCAGATGCAGAACGCCCAGGGGTGGACCAATGGAGAAACAAAATGTCTTACGATGGCATCTTGTTCAGCCTTAAAAAGGAAAGAAATTCTGACACATTACAACTTGATTGAACCTTGAAGACATTATGCTAAGTGAAATAAGCCAGACACAAAAGGACAGATACTATTCGGTTCCACTTCTAGGATGTACCTGGAGTAGTCAAAATCATAGAGACAGAAAAAAAAGAATGGCGATTGGGGGAGGGGTGCAGGAGGGGGAGGGAATGGGAGTTAGTGTTTAACAGGTGCGGAGTTTCAGTGTTGGAAGATGAAAAGTTCTGGAGGTGGATAGTGGTGATGGTTGTACAATAGTGTGAATGTACTTAATGCCACAGAATTGTATGCTTAAAAACAAGGTGGTAAATTTCATGTTACGTGTATTTTACCATAATAAAAAAAAAATAGATGATTGCAAATAATAACAGACCCAGACACACACGCAGAAGTAACGGACAGTCCAAAGCTGCCTGTGCTTGGGGCTGGGGGAATCTTGGACAGAAGGTATTTCTGAGGAGCCCAGAAGGGGAGCTCTGAAGTCAGAGGGGCTCTGGAAAGCGTGGGGAGGGCCCAGCGTGACCTTAGAGGTAGCATTAGGGCCAGACCTGCCAGGCACACAGGCTGACCCGTAGGCCTGGCACACGTGAGGGTGCTCGTGCCAGCTGGAATGAAACTACCCTCTGGCGCGCTGGCACGTTGGGCCGAATGTTTAACACCACGATGCCCTGGTCTGGCCGTTTTCTGAACCCACGTGGCGTTCCCGTCACGTCCTGGAGACGGGGAGGCTGTAGGCGAGGTGATTTGGCCCGTGGAAGGGCGTGATTTCCCATGTGGGCTTTTTTCTGTGGAGCAAGAACTTGGGCCCACAGTCCGTAGGTGGCAGCCAGGGGCCTGCTGCCCGCAGGGCATTTCCGAGTCAGAGACAAATTCCTGCACACTTACAGGGCGTTCCTGTGCCAGGCCCAGGCCCCGGGTGATGGCGAGTGCCTGTAAGTGGGGCAGGGGTGGGGTGGCCTGTGGCTGGGTCTCACTGTGGGAACAGGTCCTGCTGGCTCCCCGAGGCCCATGAGAGACCAGCACCCTGGGGACCAGGTGTTTTGTTTTGACCATCTGCTACGGAATAGAAAAGTGTGATGTTAACCTTCTTACCAGCAGGGACATTCCCGGCGAAGCTGCCCTGTGATACGTGGCCTTTAGGGAGAGCACACAGGAAGACATGGCACCTGGACCTAGACCTGTGGGGCAGCCCCCGCGGGTCAGCTCAGGCTCTGTCTGCCCCTAGGGAATTTGGCTCTGCATTGCCCGCCCGCCCGCCTTGTTCTTTAGGTGGCCCACCTCCCTGGGCCTTTTCAGAAGGTATCTGGAGTCTGATGTGCATGAATGGTGGCCCTAAAAGGCTTTGGAACATTTGGAGGCTGAGAAAAGAATGCTCCCAGCCAGCAGGTGGATGTAGGAGGCATTAATCCAGAATAATTTTTCCTGCTGAGATGGTTTTGTTATAAATCTATCAAGTCGTGGGAGTTTTTCTGTGTTCATCGTATTATCTCTGGTTTCCTCGGGGAGAGTAGGGGTGGGGGGGTGAGGGCTGCACACTGAGAAACAGAATTTGTTCCTAAAAGGTGTGTGATTCCCTGGGATCTGTGCTCCCTCCGCCCCACACCCACCCCACGCTGTTGATCGGGAATAGCCAGTTTATCACTGGATCTTTACAAACTGTGGGATTCATCCCCTCCCTTAAACCTGAGTGTGGGATGGAAAAGGAGGTGGCCCAAAGATAGAGGGGAGTGGGCTGGAGAGGAGAAAGCACTGAATGGTGAGCAGTGTTCTGATCAGAGCGTGCTAGTCTCGGGGTGGGTGGGAAGTCAACAGATCATCGCGACCGGTGACTCCCTAAGTGTGGTCCCCAGACCAGCAGCATCCGTGTCACTGGGAACTTGTTGGTGATACAGAGTCATGGGTCGCACCCCAGACCTACTGAATCAGAATCCGCACTTGAGCGAGATTCTCCAAGTGATGCAGATGCACGTTGAAGTGGGAGAAGCACTGAATAGGCCACACTTCCTGGTCCAGAGATGGGAAGTGGCTTGTCTGTGATCACACAGGTGATTAATTGCGGAGGACTTCCGGTGACTCTGGGCACTAAGGATTTGCACCTAGGCGAATCCTGTTGTGTTTTGTGTCTTGGGGCAGAATTTTTGCTTGAGTTATTATCATGGAAAGGTGGTGGAATTGTGAAGTTGTAGACCTGCCTCAGAGTTAGCACATAGAGTTGAATACTCTAAATGTGGGTTTGGTTCTCACCGCTGACTTGCCATCTGGCAGATAGCATTTCACAACATTCTGTTCGTCTTCATCATCATCATCATCATCATCACCGATCCTTTATGGAGGGGCTTTCTGGGATCCGTGCCCCATGCTAAACACTTAGGTTTTCTCGTTTGTCACGCTAACCACATACTGATCGCATTTAAAGTTGAGGGAGGCCACACCCCTCAACTTTAATCCCACACCTGTAATCCCAGCACTTTGAGAGGTCAAGGTGGGAGAAATGCTTGAGGCCAGGAGTTCGAGACCAGCCTGGGTAACAAAGCAAGACCCCTGTCTCTACAAAAAATAGAAAAATTAGCAGGGCATTGTGGAGTGCACATGTAGTCCCAGCTACTCAGGAGGCTGAGGCAGGAGGATTACTTGAGCCCAGGTGTTTGAGGTTGCAGTGAGCTATCATGATGCCACTGCACTCTAGCCCGGGCAACAGAGTGAGACCCTGTCTCAAAAATAAATAAGTAAATAAAGTTGAGGGAACAGAGGCTCAGAAAGATAAGTCACATGCTCACGGTCAATCATCTGAATAAAGGAAAAGTTGGAATTTGGGCCAAGGCCTGTGTGATTCCAGCATCACACTTATTCCTGGCCAGGATGTTAGGTGGAACTAACTGTAGTATGTTTTGTATTTGCGACCCTCTCCAAATTCTGTGATTTTGGGGAAGAAGTTATCCTTTAAGTGCCAAATTTGTTTAGCTATTATTGCCGTATGTTAAAGTGTTTCAAGACATTTTATAATACAAACACTAATGTCTGGATCAGTTTAAACTTCCATATGCATTTTAATTGTATTTTAATTAAAGACTGAAATGGAAATTCTGTGTATCTCAGCCATTTGAGAGAAAAGAATCTTAGACGCTCACATAAAATGTGAAAAAATGTGAAGTACGTGTGGGTACTGACTCCCCAGTTATGGCTGTTTCCAGATTATACATTGCAGGAGAAAGAAAAGTCAGGGGGTGGGGGTTGGCGGAGAAGCCCAGTGTGAACATGGAGCCTCTAGGTGAGACTCCTGCCTCGTTCAGCCGGGAATGGGTACAGACAGCCAGAGTATGGCTGATTCTTCCAACTTCTACACATGTTGGAGTCATTCCGGTAATTGGTTTATTGTATTTTTAGCCTATGGTGGGCAGTGGTTGGAAAACTATGGTCCAGGGGTGGGATCTGGCGAGCCACCTATTTTTGTAAATAAAGTTTTATCAGCACAGCCAAATCTATTTGTTTATGTACTGTTACAGCTGCTTTCACGCTACCATAACAGTGGCAGTGTTGAGTCATTGTGACAAAAACTATATGGCCTCAAAAGGACCTATCTGGTCCTTTACAGAAAAAAGTTTGCCAAACCCTGGCCTCATACCTTTTTGGGTAATGTTTCCTTCTGCTGTATGTCATAAATGTTTGAAACCCATTCATTCACTGGCTCACTCATCCATCAAACGTGGTTTTATCATAGTGGTAAGGAATCTTAGCTCGGGCTGTGGGCTCACAAGAAAAAAATGTAATCAAAGATTATAGGCTTGGTGCAAAGAAGCATTGGTGAACTTGCAGAGGTCAGAGTTCTTGGCTTCACGTAACTGAATCCACTAATGGAAGGAGAAAGGGATTGGTGAGAGTTTAGGTAACTTTTGGAATCGTTGGGGGGGGAATGAAGAAAAGGCTCTAGGCTGAGGTTTCAGGAGCAAACTCCCCAACCCACCCCCAGAACAAGCCATAAAGGGCTGCCACAGTCGTGAAGTTACAGAACCAAGCAGTTGGCCATTGTGTAGCCGGGTCCAGAACCACAGCTTAGGCACAGCCCGCCCCGTGAAGGGACACTTCACACCCTGGCTCTGTCCCCACTGCAGAGCCCAAATCACACACACAACCTCCTGCAAAGCAGACTGGGAAAGGATTTTTTGTTTCTGGCCCCTGGGCGTGGATCAGATAATCCACAGTACCGGTACAGTACCAATTACCAGTACCACCTAATAGTACTGGTGATATCTTGAAAGATAGTGTTCAACTCATTTACTTTTTATGTTAAAATTTGAGAGTTTAAAACATTTTTCAATAAACATAGCAAATGAGGCTGCTCTGGAGTGTCCAAGAAAGCAGATGTCAGGTGGTATGGAAGGCATTCTCAGGCCCATCTCCAAATCCTGCCCACTCACACTTCAAGGATCTAGTGCCGCCTCCTCCTGGAAGTCTTCCAAGGTGGGCCAGTGGCCATCTCTGTCCTTTGCATTCTCAGAACACTTATCTGTTCTCTAGGAATTTGTGCTGTTCTCCTTCACGTGATAGTTCTATCTTACATGTTTTCTCTTTCATATCTCTTTTTGACTTTTTTATAAAATAAGAAAACATCGCGGATAAATTCAAAGTACCTTTCATTCTCCTGTTTAGTTCCATTCCATTCCTTTTCTTTCACAGACAAATAGTGTAGACAATTTATCTTTCCATATTTTCCACTTTTATTACATATATGCATCTATGCACAATACAGAGTACTGTTTTATGAGTTGGTGAGTTTATCTGAATGCTGTCTAACTAGATGTATCATTGTGCACCTTGCTGTGTTTCTGCAATGACTGCTACTTCATTCATTACAAGCATTATATGGTTACCATTATATAAACAAGCTACAGATTTATCCATTTCCTATTGATGGCCAGTCAGCTTTCCCCCAGTTTTTTCTTACTAGAAACATTGTTGCAATAGGCAGCCTTGACTCTCTGCTGGTATCACGTGTGAGACTTCTCCAGGGTCGATACCAGGAAGCATTTAATTGGTCATTTCTAACTTTACTATAATAGATACTGTCAAATCGCTTCCCAGGGTGATTGCACCCAATTCTCACCAGTGTTCCCCATATTCTAGGGAACACTCTCAGTATTGTCAGACTTGTGTAGTTTTGACAGTTGGATGGCCTGTGGTTTAAATTTGCATTTGCATTGTTTTAATTTGCATATGCCTGATTACTGGTGAGGTTAAGCATCTTTTCATATGTTTATTGGCTATTTAGGTTTTCTTTTCTGTAACGTGCATATTCATAGCCTGTGTGTGTGTGTGTGTGTGTGTGTGTGTGTGTGTGTTGGGTTCTTTTTCTTATTTGTTGGAATTCTTTGTATATTCTGGATACAAATCCTTTGTTATATGTGGTGCTATTATTTTGTCCCAGTCTGTCTCTGTCCTTTTTCTCTGTTGTCCCTTGTATCCTCTGACCTGATTTGTGCTTCATGCAAATGCTTAAATGAGGGCAGAATGATGCTTCCCCACCAGGTGCAACCTGACTCAGAACCCCAGAGTCTGTATCAGAGAAAAAACCTGAAATCCCTTAGGGTGCTGGCTGGTGAAGTGGGAAGAGCAGAATTCCTTTTCCTTCCCCCTACCTCCTACATCGTTTGCTATCTAGGTACAGTAGTTCCTAGGGCTCTCGTAACAAATTACCACAAACTGGGGGCTTCAAACAGCAGAATTTATTTTCTCATAGTTCTGGAGGCCAGAAATCCAAAATCAAGGTGACAGCAGAGTTGGTTCTCTCTGGAGGCTCTGAGGAAGAATGCGTTCCCTGCCTCTCTCCCAGTTCCTGGTGTCTGCTGGCAAACCTTGTTGTTCCTTAGGGTGTAGACACATCACTCTGGCCTCTGTCTTCCCATGGCCCTCTCCTCTGTGGGTCTCTGTGTCTTCTCCTTTTCTGTCACCCATCATTGGGTTCAGGCTCACCCTAAATCCAGGATGGTCTCTTACCAAGATCCTTAGTTTCATCAGCAAAGATCCTGTTTCCAAATAAGGTCACATTTACAGGTACCAGGAATTAGGTCATGAACATATCTTTTTGGGGGACCATTATTCAACCTATTACACTAGGCAAATGCTGCACATCCCAGAAACAGCTAGACTAAAAGCAAGGTGTACATGTGTGTGAGGGGGCTCTCAAGGAGGAAAAATGCTTCCTGCAAGAGGAAGTATGTTCTGGGAGGTGCAGTTCCCCGAGAGGAGAGGCAATACAATTGACCCTTGAAAGATTTAGGGGATTAAGGGGACACAGTCAAAAATCCACATATAACTTTGGACTTCCCCCAAATTTAACTGTTAATACTAATAGCCAACTGTCGACCAGAAGGCTACTATTGAGCCAGAGGAGGAAGAGGAGGGGTTGGTCTTGCTGTCTCAGAGGTGGCAGAGGTGGAAGATAATCCTTACATGAGTGGATCTGCACAGTTCAAACCTGTGCTGCTCAGGGGTCAGCTGTTCATGTTGGGCATTGCAGGTTTTCACATTTTTCATCTATTCAGAGCCCTCAGAAAACAGGCAGTGGGAGTTAAAGGAAGATGCCTCTTAGGTGAGCAGACCAGGCCAGGCCAAACTCAGTTGTGCCCATCAACCTGCTGCTGGTGCCAAGGGCAGGCCACTCTGTTAGCACCTAGTCAGCAGGTACAGACCCTGCCTTTTCCAGGATGAGTAAAGGGAAACCAAACAGGACTTACAGAAGAACAGCAGAACCACGGAAAGGACTAGTATAATTGACCTCATTATTGGTGGATTCTGTATTTGCAAATTTACCTGCTTGCTGAAATTTGACCCTTTCACAATCATTCATGACACGCAGGGAGAGGTGAAAATTTGAGTTGCCTGGTGTGCATGTTTCAGCTGAGGTTATTTCAGCTCTTATACTGTAAACAAGTGTCTGTTCATGGTCTACGTGGTGCCATGCTTTTCACATTTTGGTGCTTCTTTTTGGTGATTTTGCTGTTTAAAATGCTCCCTGCCCCTGCATAGTGCTGAAGCGCTGTCTAGCATCCTTGAGCTCCAGAAGGCTGTGATGTGCCTCCCAGAGAAAACACGTGTGTTAGGTAAGCTTTGCTCAAGGAAGAAGTTATAGTGTTGTAGCAGTGAGTTCCATGCTAATGAATCAGCAGTATGTACTAAGTAACAGAAATACACATAAAACAAGGTTAAATATTGATCAATTTGTGAAAATGTTGTGATTTGACTGCTCAGAGGAACTTAACCCAGTATTTCCGCCAGGAGCAATGGTTCTTTATTTGCTAACTGGGTGTTAGCAGCAACTTGGCAGAATGTGAATACTGCGAATAAAGACCATTAACTGTACTTGAAAGAGCCCACTTCTGAAGATGATGGTACAGCAAGGACCAGGAGAAAACGCTGGGAGATTGGCACCCTTAGATTGCAAGAATACGATTTCTTTCTGCAACCAAAGCAGACGTTGCTTAGTAGAAGACAGTCCGAGACTAAAAGACAGCAGGGTGAGATGGAAATGGAGATCAATACAGGGAAAGGGGACAGGAAAACTAAAAAGTTAACTGCAGAATCAAAATTCATATAGCACACAGTAAGGGACAGATTTTGTTCAAGGATGTTTATTGCAGCATTATTTATAACAGCAAAAAAATATGTCCAACAATGAGAGATTAATTAAATAAACTCTCATATAGCCATAAAATGAAATATGTATGATTCAGCTATTCAAGTATTTTGTATTATTTATTGACTTAAAAAGAGTAAGGGGGAAAAAGCAGGATTTATGTATTAATATAAGTATGATCAACCTGATATTTATTATTACTTTAAAAATATGTACATGTGCTTACTTAGAAAAAGATCTGCATGACTCTATTAAGGTATTTAGGGGTGGGATAAAAGTTACTTTTACTATATGGAATGCATCTCTTTCTGTAGTAGTAGATTTTTTGCAAAAAAAATATGATATTTTACTTGACTTTAAAAAAATAAAAATGGGGATAAAGGACATGACCAGTGTAAACTGTTAGGAAACACTTCTTTCCCTCTTGTAGCTCATGGTTCCTCCTGATTTGCAGAGTTTATCAAATTGCTGTTCCCGTTTGTGTCTGTTTCCATCTCCCTCGTTAGACTGTGAGCCCTCTGAGGACAGTCTTTGTGTTTCTAGAACTTGACACAGTGGGAGGCTCATGTGAGATGCCCTCTGCATTTTTCTTGGATGGATTAGCAGTGGGCGTGGACAGCAGGGCTGGGAGCCTGGTGCTGCAGAAATCCTTTTTGCCTTAATAGCTTCCCCTCCTCCTGCCTTAGCTCCTTGAGGGAAAGGACCCTGAAAATGAGAGAGTAAACTAATGAACTTGAGCTCATGCATTTGGGTGGGGCAGAAAGCATCTTGAGACTGATTTAGTAGGTCCAAGTCTTTTGAGAAAAATTTCTGAGTTCGGGATGGAAGGGTAGGAAATGGATGTGGTTTTGAGGTGTTCACGAAAGACCCACAATGCTGGCATCCCCTGGGTCCCCAGGGTACATAGGTATCCTGCTGACCCAATGAAGGCTTTCCTTCTCAGAGCTCACTGTCTGGAAGAGAAAGCCGTGTTCCTGGAGCTGGACAGATCCTGGCTGAAATCAGGAGAGGGATTTGATAAATGCTCTCAGTGCTCCCACCGTGTGCACTGGAGTTAATTTAAAAACCAGCTTCACAAACACACTGAGGCGGCCTCAGGAGGAAAGCAGAGGGCAGGCAAGAGCCGAGGTCTGTGCCCTGACTCATCCTTCCACCCGGGGCGGTGACACACGGCTCTGACATTTCCCGAGGCCGCAGCCCCCAGAGACATGGAACAGGCCGTGGCCGAGTCTCTGGAGGCGCAGGGGCAGCCTTGGATGGGGCTTGCTGCTCTTGGCTGCCCGCAGAGCAGTGCGGGAGGGCCTGCGAGGCCGACAGGAGCCCAGCACTCCGGTCTCCCGAGCCTCGGAGGAAGGGACTTCATGTCTCCCTCTCTGTGAACAGTCAGAGAATTTTCCTCTCATAAACAAAACAAACATGAGCTGAAGGGGTGGAGGCCCCAGAGGCAGGCTGGGTGGCCCTTTCCTTCAACCTCTCTGCATATGTTTCTCCAGGGGGCAGATTGTGGAAGCTTCTTAGAGGCCCGGAAAGCCGCCGGTGGGTCTCGTCATCTTGTTTGGTTAACCGAGCACATCGCCTCTTTGGTGCTGGCGAGGGCTCTGTTGTTCTTGGAGAGCAGGCTGGGAGCCATTCAGACCCTTGTCCACAGGGGCGGGTGGCTCTGCAGGGTCGCCCTGCGGGGCCGATGCAGCAGGTGCTGCTTGGCGGGGGGAGGGGGGGCGGCGGCGTGGTGCTGTGGGCAGAGCCCCCACTGGCGTCAGGAAGTTTCGAGCCACCCGCCCACCAGCTAGCTGTGTGGCCTTAGCCAAGTCCTTGGCATCGTTGGGCTTTAGCTTCCCCTCTTTTGCTCCAGGTCAAGCTGGATGATTTCTGGGGTCTCTACTAGCTGTTTGACTCTGTGACCCAGTGGGGGATAGCTGTGGTGGTGGGGAGGCTTCCTTCCAAGGCCTCTCCTCTTGCTGCCCCACTCTCTCCCCATCTCTCTGATTTCCCTATTGCATTTACAAAGCTAAGTTTAAACTGCAGAAGACGGTGCTTGTCTCGGCTTGAAAACTGTGGCCAGAAAACACTCCCATCCATCAGATTCTCATTGTCACTCGGGATGGCCCCAGAGGTCAGCTTCCAGTTGCCTCTGAGTACAGAGTCCTGTTTGCGTTGCTTGGGGACTGACTGCCCTTTCACAGAACTTGTGGAAAAACACCTCTTCTCCCCAGAAAAGGGGATGAGAAAGGTGTTATTTGGAAGGTAGGCAAGGAGTTGAAGGTGGAAGCATATTCCACTATATGAAAGTACCAGTATGGGATTTAGTTATTTTTAAGCATCCAGCACATCCTGTTTACTGATGATTTCGAATATCTTGTCTGCTTTCGGGAAGGATTTGTGGCCGAGGTACAAGGGGTAGCTTTTGATATGAAAATGTGCATTGTGGCTCCCTGAATGAGGGGTGGAAGAGGGCCTGGGATGGCCCCCTGGGCGGGGAGGGCCGCCTCCGGGAGCGACACCCGGAGAAGCTCGAGGTGTGAAAGGGTGCTTTAGGAAAGTCCGGATCAGACATGATGTTATAGGAAAAAATGCAGCGTCTAAGGAAACAGCGCGTGAATAGAGAGAAAGCTGAGAGACGGGGCAGGGAGGCAGAGAGGACATAAAACAGATTGTCATCAGGAGCCAGTGAAGGGAGCTCCCTGGAAGCAGGGGCTGAGGACTGGAGGGAGAATGGCAAAGGACACTCTGCTTCCTGAGGAAGGGCCGAGCGTTGGGGCAGAGTGTCGTGGAGTGGCTGGTGACGCCAGGAGTCGTGCCTGTGCACTTTCTTCAGAAGCCTGGGGACAGACGGCTCTCAGACAGAGCCACTGGCCCTGGGTCTGTGCCCGGACCAGGAAGAAGTGCTGAGCCTCCCTGTGCAGGGCGTGTGCTCCCGCTGCCTCCATCCCCAACTTTTGGGTGGAAGATGGAGTCCGCAGTGAGGGTAAGGGGGACTGCTGTAAAGGCACGAGAGGGGTGCAACCTGCCACTTTTTGTCCCCTCCACGTTGGAAGTGAAAAGGAACAGGTACCCAACTTGGGACTGTGCACGGTTTCCAGTAATGCCTGAGAGCACAGATGGAGGCGCCACACTGCCTGGCCTCGAATCCTGGCCCTACCACTTTCTATGTATGTGACCTTGGGCAGGTTACTGACTCCTTCTGTGCCTCAGTTTCCTCACCTGTAAAAGGGAGTTAAAGTCAGTGCCTACCTCAAAGGGATGTGAGGATTAAGTGTATTTGTTTTTAAACAGCTTTACTGAGACATAATTCATAAAACTTATAATTTACGCATTTAAAGTGTACAATTCAGTGGGTTTTAACATATTCAGAGTTGTGCAACCATCACCACAATAGATTTTTGTCACCCCCCAAAATAAGCCCCATACCATTAGCAATCACCCTCATATCTTCCCTCCTGCACGCCCTTTTTCCCAGCCCTAGACAACCACTAATCTATTTGCTGTCTTTGTGACTTGCCTATCATATGATACATGGACATATCATATAAATGAAATCATATAATATGTGATCTTCTGTGTCTGGCTGACTTTTTTTTTTCTTTCAGCATATTATGGGGGTACAGATGTTTAGGTTATGTATGTTGCCCTTGCCACCCCCCCCAAGTCCGAGCTTCAAGCGTGTCCATCCCCCCGATGGTGCGCATCGCACTCTTTGTGTATGCATGTACCCGTCCCCTCCTCCCCCCTGCACCCCGCCCGACATCCAATAAATGTTATTCTTATATGTGCACTTATGTGTTGATCAGTTAATACCAATTTGATGATGAGTATATGTGGTGCTTGTTTTTCCATTCTTGGGATACTTCACTTAGTAGAATGGGTTCCAGCTCTTTCTAGGAGAATACAAGAGGTGCTGTATCACCATTGTTTCTTAAAGCTGAATAGTACTCCATGGTATACATAGACCATGTTTTATTAATCCACTCATGTATTGATGGACACTTGGGTTGTTTCCACATCTTTGCAATTGGCAGTTGTGCTGCTATAAACATTCAGGTGCAGGTGTCTTTTTCATAGAGTGTCTTTTGTTCTTTTGGATAGATGTCTGGCTGGCTTCTTTCAGGTTTTCAGGGTTCATACAAGTTGTAACATTTACCAGAACGCCATTCCTTCTTATGACTGAATAATATTCCATTGTAGGGGTATACTGCATTTTGTTTATTCATTCATCAGTTGAGGGACATTTGGGATTGTTTCCCTTTTTTGGCTGTTATGAATAATGCTGCTATGAACATTTGCGTACAAGTGTCTGTGTGGACGTGTGTTTTCATTTCTCTTGGATATTTGCCTAGTACTGCAATTGCTGGGTCACATGGTAACTCTGTGCTTAACTTTCTGAGGAACTGCCAGACTGTTTTCCAAAGTGGCTGCACCATTTTACATTCCCACCAGCAATGCATGAGGGTTCCAGTTTCTCTGCATCCTTGACAACACTTGTTACTATTTGTCCTTTTAAATTCTAGCCAGGGTAGCCAGTGTAACAGGGTATCTCATTGTGGTTTTGATTTACATTTCACTGATAGCGAATGATGTTGAGCATCTTTCATGTGCTTATTGGCCATTCATATATCTTCTTTGGAGATATATCTATAATGGATCCTTTGCCCGTTTTTAATTGGTAAGTTAGTTCTTCAGGGTGTATGGAAGGAGTGCCTTGTTCATGGCAAGCACTGTGCAAGTTACTGTTGGGGCCAATCCCCAGGACTGGGCATATTGGGCTTCTCTGTGTGTTAAGGATTTTGGGGGCCATGCATACATGGCCAAGCATGTGGGAATGTGGTAACTTCATATTTTCTCTAGTTTTCTTCAATAGTCCCCTACTGGGGGAGAGGCTGGAAGGATTGCCACCCCACCACGGGTCAGACTCCCACCTGACCCTCTTCCTGATTTGGTTTTCCTTGGTCCCTATGTTGAGGCACACCTGCTGCCCACACCTGGCTGCCTTTGGCGATGACTTCAGTGCTGCTCAGTATTGAATTCTGTCCATGTGCAAGTGCCCCCAAGAGGCTGCTGGTGGGAGTGTTGGCCGATGTGCAGTTCTGCCGAGGGGACCCCCAGCAAGACTCCCCAAGTCGTGACCCCTCAGCCCCTTTCTGGCATCACAGCGACATCGTCTGGTGCTGTGGTTCATCATCCCATGTTGTTTTGTCCGGCAAGCAGCTGCTTGCTGCTCAGGTGGCCATTTGGCTCTGTGTAAACTTTCCTTTTCGTTTTCTTTTTGCTTAAAAATACTCAGGTTTTTCCAAGAGTCGTTTCAGTCCTTGGCAGTGATTGAACTCAGGTCTGGTTTGACCTCAGCATTTCAAGTACATGTTTGGCTGTCCCCGGAGACCATTGTGAGCCTGGAGAGAAGAAACCATCGGGGACCTCAAGGAGTAAGCCACAGGGTGAACATTACGGCAAGTGGTAGGACCAGGACGGAGGGTCGTCCCTGCTTCAGTACAGGGCCACGTGGCGCGAGGAGAAAGAAGGAAGAGTGGTCCAGATGGACACGTCAGGCAGAGAGCTGGATGTCATAATTAAAATCCCCAAAAGGGACAGGCTGGTCGTAGAGTAAACCTGGTACCCACCCCCACACCAGTGATAAAGCTCTCATTTCTCTCCAAGGGACTGTTTCCTCCTCCTCTTCCTAAAGGCCGTGTATATTCAGGTTCTAGCTCCCTGTGGCTTTGGAGGATGAGCACCTCCCGGCCTCTCCCTCTCCTGGCTGTGCGGGGCTAGTTAATTTTTCCTCCCACAGTAATATCTAGCAGTGGCGCCTCATCCTCTTCCTGCTTTCCTCCCCCATTCTCTCTGCTAATCCGCACTTGCTCTATGGTGCTTCCTCTGTGATTTCCCCACTCAGCCCCGGTGCTCATTTTCTCTCTGGGACCTCTGGGCAGTTACGTGCATAGCGCGGATTATTATTATGCTGGCACAGGCGTTGGTGCTCACCCACGTGTGCTCTGCAGAGGCCCTGTGAGCTGTCCAGCCACGCTTACCCCAACCCGCATGGTTGTGGTCCACAGCGAACCCCATCTGCTCACCTGTCTGCTCACCAAGGCCCCAGCCCAGGGGCAGCAGCTCAGGTTAGTCCCATGTTTGTTCCTGGGTGGAGCTGAGCCTGCTCCTGGGGCTCTGCAGAACAGCTGTCCTCCACAGAACAGCCCCCACCACCTTCTCTTCCCAGGCAGTCCCACACCTGCTTCCTCGGGTCGTCCTCCTGTGACCTCTCTCACATCGTCTCCGTCACCTGCCCCGAACCCTCCAGTTTGTCAGAATTTGTCAGTGCCCCTCTTGAAACGGGAGAGCCAGAATATGATCTGGTCAGTGTAAGGGGGTCTTCTCCTTCTCTGTGTCCACTGGGGTTCTAGGGAGTTGGTTTCAGAGTTACCTTGTTTAAAGCAGCAACATTCCACCTAAACCCAAAGTCCTCTACAGTTTGGTTCTTAATTAGCCAGTGGTGACTTGGATCAGAGGTTTCGTGACTGGGACAGTGGCTTTTATTTCCCGGTGACACTCTTAACCAGACTAAAGGGGTGCTGTGAAGTTTGGCCTGGCGTGTGGGTGGGTCTAGGGGAGCCTTAAATGCCAAAGAGTGGCTGATTGTCAAGGCATCACCCCAGCCCCCCAACCTTGTGCTTTGGTTTCTGCCTAAACTATGTTATTGTTGTATTTTTCACATTACAAAGCTAATGCCTGTTCAGTATAGAAAAAATACAAGATATAGATTAGGAAAAAAGAAGAAAATGCAAGTAACAGTTCATCCCACCAGCCAGAGTGACTGTGTTAACACCCTAGTGTGTCTATTGCCTTGTAGACCTTTTTCTATGTGTGTATATTTCTATAATATGCAATCACACTTCTTTTGACTTAATATGTTGGTTGCCATCTTTCCATGTTACTAGTCTTCTGGGCTACAGTTTTACATGGCTGCATAGTGTTGCACTGCGTGGATGTACCATGACTCTGTTAACCAGGCATTTAAATTTGGACATTTGGGCTATTTTCAGATTTTTTCCACTCTAAGCTTTGCTGTGCTGAGTATCCTTTCAAGTTGATCTTTGCAACACTTTCCATGTCCCCTTAGGATAAATTCCTAGATGTGGAAACTTCTGGGTCAGGGAATGAGCACGTTTAAGACTTTTGATGCATGTTGTATCTTGCTCTCCCCCAAATCTTGCCAAATTTACAGAGTGTGGACTGTTTTCTCCCTGTTTCCTCAGGAGTATTGGACATTAATTATTCTAAACAATGTTGGCCAGCTTGCAAGACAAAAAGTAATGTTTTGTGTTTTAATTTGTGTCTTTCATAATTAACAGGAAAGATTGAACATTTTTCATTAGTTTATATTTTGTGAATCGCCTATTAGGGCATTAATACATTTTTCTAGCAAGAGTTCAGTTTTTTTCTGAATGTACTTCTTACATATGAAAGATAGTAACTTTTTGGCCATTTTTTTTCTTATAGATATTTCTCCCAGGTTGTTGTGGGCTTTTAAAATTTATGGTGCTTTTGGACATATAAAGTTTAAAGTTATCATATATTCAGATATACATTTTACAGTTTTTGCTTTCGGTGTCATGCCTTAGGAAGGCCTTCTTGATCCCAAGGTTACATAAATATTTACTTGTATTTTTTCCAGTAATTTTCACAGTTTTACTTTTTACATTTAAATATCTTGGTACAAGGCATGAAAAGAGAGTATAAGACATTTTTCTTGGACGGTTAGCCAGTTGTTGCAGCGCCACTGTCTGTCATTTTCTCCCCAGTTTCCCCCTATTTTATGATATAAATGGGTCTCATTTTGGACTTTCTACTTGATTAAGTTTGCTCTCTATTCTTATCACGCTATTTTGATTTTTGTGGTCTCATGATACGTTTGAAGACTTCTGGAGGCTTTGCAAATGGTAAAACACCACGAAAAACATGAGAAGGATTGTTCACATTGTTGTACCAAGTCTTTGCATGCGTTTACAATGATTACTGTCCTCTGTGATGCGAGTAAGTAATCTGTATTTTTTAAAGCTTTTCTTCAGAGATCCTGAGTACATCAACTTTGTCTTTTGAACCAGCAAGTGCTCAGGTCTGCTTAGCAACGTTTGGCTTGTCCCCTGACGCTAAGCTTCACACGGTGCCTGTCACCCGGGAAGGCTGGGTCTGCGTCAGCTGGGTCCCTCTGTTCCACGACCGCATCTCATATAATCACATCCGTTTTTCTTAAAAGTCAGCAACCCTTCTCTGCTGACTCATGTTCTCTGACTCCTAGACGCTTTTCTTCCATAATTGGGTGTGCCGGGCACAATCCTTGTTTTTCCCTTCCCGAGGTGGGGAATTCAGTCTGGAAATGTGGTGGAGGACACGGAGCGTCCTCGCTCGGTCCTGGGCCGTTGCCATGACAGTCGGTTGGACAGACACGTCGTGGTGTGCTCTCTTCCTCCAGCTTCCTGAGCTCCGAGGGAGCCGTGGGTGGGAAGCCTGCTGGGTGGTCTGCCCAGACTTCGAGACATCCTCGGCCACACCTTGTGCAGGGCCTAAGATGGGCTTTGGGCCACACTCAGACCACACTCAGCTGTGCTTGCTTTTCCAACGATGACGATGATGATGATGATGATGATGATGGTGAGGGAGGAAGAGGGGCTTCTATGATATGGCCAGACAGCAGCTGGATGAGGACCTGGGAACCCTGCATAGACGTCCGATTCAGAATCACCACTTACTTTACTGAGCACCTACCTACTCAGCCCTGCAGGATGAGAGGCGCAGTGGGGAGGTGAAAGGAACCTGCTTTTGCGGTGCTTGCCCTTGTCTTGGTGGCCGCACAGTGGGGTCAAGTGGTTGAGTTCCTAGACCCTGGGACCTGACCACATCAGTTTGCACCCTGACTCTGTCCCTACTGTGATGCTTGCATAAATTGCCTCACTTTTCTATGCCTCAGTTTCCCCTCTGTAAAATGGGGGTCATGCTTCATAGGGTTGATGTGAGGACCAAACGAGTTAGTGCGTGTGTACATTTCATAGTGGCTGGCGCACGCGATGTGTTAGCAGTTACTGTTATTGGTGGTGGTGGTGGCGTGTGTGTCTTTCTTATACTCCTGGTATGTTGGGAGCTCCATGAGGCCTTTTGTCCTTTTCTGTATTCATCATCACACAGCCTTCCAGAGGGGATGCTCAGCAAATATTAGGAGATAATACTAATGCAAGTGGTTAATATCACTTACTGTGCTGGACTCTTGGTCACATTATCTGATTTAATCCTTGCAGAGCCTTTAAAGTAAGTGTTTTGTCTGTTTTACAGATGAGAAACCTAAAGCCCGGGGGATCTAAGGAACTTGCTAAAGGTTGTCTGGCTGACAGGTGGTGGGGCCAAGTCGTCCGCAGTCAGCCTCACTGCAGAGCAGAGTCAGGGTGAATGAATGGATGATGCATGGGGGATGGGGAGGGAACAGTTTTGAAAGAATTAGAGAACAATACAGCACTTAACAGATTGGGAAGGATCCAATGACATGGGTGACACAGAGCTAGCTAGCTCACCGTCACTTGGTTTGCTAGAGAAATGAAAAGAGAATGGGGGGCATGGAAGGTTCTAGGAACATCCTTTTGGTCCACCAGGGTGGTGCTCTTGCCTGGCCCCCTCTGCCCCTACACAGCGTGGCTGGGAGCTGTGCGGGAAAGGTTCCGGAAGGATCAGGGCGTGGAGTTCGGCCCTGATGACTGGTAGGAGGGCTGTGGTCAGAGAGGAACAGGCGGGAGCTGCCGGAGTCAAGAACAGATGAGGGAACAAACCAGGCATATTGGGGCGTCGTGGCCTAGAGAGTGTCACAGTGTGCAGAGTCACCGATATCAGCTAGAGGGGCTGTCTTTGGCCAACTTGGCAATGGGGAGCCAGGGTGGGTGTTTGAGTGAGGGGCTCCTGGACTCATTTTTCCCTCAGGGGAGGGGCAGCTGAGTACAGGCTACCCTGTGTCCCATGAGTGTCCTGGTGGAGACCCTAGAGAGAGAAGACAGGCAGAGAGGGGGAGGCCCCGGGAGATGGAGTCAGAGTGGTGTGCACGGGCAAGGTCATGGGGGGCAAGAAGGGGAGTTTGGGTGTTATTCCATGGGCAGCTCAGGGTGTGTGTGCTGAGCTAAGGATCATCGTATTTTAATAAGATCTCCCTGGCTGCTCTGTGGGCTGGGAGTTTTTAGGTGAGAGATAGCAGGGGTGTGGGTGGAGGAGGGATGATGGCGAGACGTGGGCACATGTGGGGTCCTTGTGGGAAGTAATGTCACCAGAACAGGGTGGGTTGCCTATGGGAGCAAAAGGAAAGACAGCAGCGACCCGCAAGTCCTTCTCAAGTGTTTGGACCGCTCGTTGGAGGACACAGGTCCAGTGGTGAAGGTGAGCGTGTTGGCTTCATTGTCCCTCTTTGTGGCACTGGGGAGCATGTGCAGGCTGGAGAGAGGGACAGAGCGATGGCAGGTGTGGGGGGCAGGGGTGTGCTGGGCTTTGCCGCCAGGGACCCCAGGATACCCCCAGCTGGTCTCAGAAACCACTGTGGGCACAGGGGCCCAGAGAGTCAGGTACCAGATACCCAGACTTCCTGCAGCTCAGCCTGGGAGACTGGAGAGTCCTGAGAAAACAAATGCCACCTCCAGTATTTTATTGATCAACTGGATGCAAGTGGCTTGGGGTGAGGTTAATTCTTGGGTTTAGGAAGAGAGAGCTCAAGTTCATCTAAGAGTATCCCAGGCTGTCCCAGCCTCTGCTATTCCTGGGGTTCACCAAGGGAGTGGGGAGGGTGTCGAGGGGTGGATCATGACGATGACACCCTGACAGTCAGCCCTGGACCGAGGGTGCCAGCTGGAGGGACAGGGATGGGGGCTTCCCTAGTCCAACAGCTAAACGTGGCCCATGAACTTCTCCTTGTCCCCAGTGCAGAGCAGTGAGACTGTGCCTCATCACATGCCCCTTGCCTCAGACTGCCCATTTTTGGACCAGTTTTCTCCATCTAAGCCTAACGCTGCACCTGGTTGTTTTTATTGGATTCAAACCTTGGGAGGAAGAAAGCTGCAGGGCCCCAGCATGCCTCGTCCCTTTGCTGTACCCAGGGAGAGCCCTTACCCATGCCGAGGAGCCCCCTAGAATGTTGCCTCCTGGCCGTGTTCTCAGGGCTGCCTGATGAAGTTCACCTAACCTGAATGCAGAGTAGTGACAAAAATCAGACTCTTCCTAGGATTTCCAGGCACTGAGAGAACAGAAAGAAATGGTCCCTGGAGTTAAGCAGAAAGCCCACTTGTCATTCATCCCAAGTGCTATGAAACAGAAGAAACAAAATTTTAAAAAGAACCAAGGGGCCTGCAGCTCCGTCCCCGACGCTGCTGTGTGTGACGTGGGGCAGAGCCTGTGTTTCTTTGCTTGCAAAATCGGGGATTTGGCTCTGTGATCCCCTCTCAGGGGTAACACTATCCGAGGCAGCCCTCACTTCCATTGCCTGGTCCGGCAAAAAGAGAGGGCTGAGATTAACACCCTCCATTACGTCTTTGCAGAACTCAGACCTGAGGAAATTGAAAAACCCAAGCCAGCGTGGGACTGGGACGCCATTCAGGGGATCACTCCTGTCAGGCTCCGGCGTGGCTGGGGAGGCCGGGCCTCCTTGGGCCTCATTAAAAGGCACTTTACCTGGAAGGCCCAGGGGACATGGGTCCACGGAGGGAACAGCAGAGTCAGGGATGGGGACGGAGCCGCCGGATGCCACGGAAAGAATGCTGAGTGTGAGCTCGGGTCTGGCTTCTGGTCTGAGCGCTGCCACAGTTGTTCTCATTCTCCCGATGCTTCTCCTCTCCGGGAGGGAACGGTCCCTTCCAGCCCTGCCATTCTCAGTGGCGGACTGAGTTTCATCCCATCGAAGGTTCTTTCGAGGCTAAGGCTTGTTTGTGCATATGTCAAAAGGAAACTACATATGAAATCAGGAATCCCCCAAAGCACGTCACCCTTGGCTTGGCCTCTCCTGAATCTCTGTTTGAGTCGCCGACGCCTGTGTTTTCCACACTGTCACCTCCGTGCCATTTGGAGTGTGGATAAAGCAGTGTTGCAGGAGAGTTCCACGTCACCTCTGTACCTTTCGGCTGCTGTTCCCCTCTCTGTACAGCCAGTGACTACTGAATGGCCCCCATTGCCTGGCTGACCGTGATCCCAGACCTGGCAAAGTGTGGGAAAATGTGCAGCTCAGGATTGACGAAATACAGAAAATCTCAGTCCAACAAAAGGGTTTGAAAGCTGTGATTTCAGCAGGTCAGCAGTGGTGTCTAGGCCTCCTCCAGTGACCCAGCCGTCTGGACGTCAGATCTGGAAGAAGGTGTCTTATCTGTGAGCTGGCCCCTTGGCATGTTGTGCTCTGGGCCCCTGAGAAGTTATGTCTTGGTGTCTTAAAGCCATCGAGGGCTTGCTCGGACACCCACAGTAGAGCCTGGTGACCCCCAGGTCAGGGTAGTCGATGGCTGTCCCCTGCTCTCCACTGTAGGTTTGGGTTTCTCGCCTCCGGGAGGCAGGTGTGAGGTGGGCGGAGCCTTCGGAGGCTGGAAGTGGGTTTCATCCCAGCACTGCAGTTCCCGCAGGCCAGCTCTCCCTGCACCTGTCCCCTTGGCTGTCAGGTGGAGGTCGTCCTGAGGACCAAGGGAGCTGGCCTGGAGACCCCTGCCTTGCTCACAGATAGCAGTTGCTCAGGGAACGCGTACTCCCCTTCCCCTGCCTTTCCTGGGTGCTTGGGGAGGTGATCAGAGATCGAACAGGGGGCTCAATGAGGCCTGACCTGCAGAAGTTCATGATCTTGTTTGGAGACCTCTCTGTCCTCCAGAGCCCCACCTGGGTGGTCAGCTGCCTTCTGGGCAGCCTTCCGCCTGGCTGCCCCTCACACTCAACCACTCAGGGCAGATCAGTCTGTACCTCCAGACCTGCCTCCACTCTGGTTTCCTCCTCGGTCCCTGATGTTTCTTGGACCCTGAAGACCTCAGGATCATCCCGCATACCACCTCCTCCTTCACCTGCTGGTATTCGGCCCCAGGTCTACTTGAGTACCCTTCAGTGGTTTCCTCGTTCTCTCCCGTTGTCTCACCCCATTGTCTCACCCCTGACACAGGGCCCCAGCCCACACCTGAATGGTCTCCCAAGCTCTACACTGTGGCCCTGACGTGCAAAGCCTTGAGGCGAGGTGGTGGTTCCTACCTGTCACAAGCATTGTGTCCTGATTGTCTTAGAGTCCTGGTCTTTACTCTCATGTTAATATTGGGGCTCAGCTCACCTCCACCGGGGAGTTTTCTCTGTCCTCCCTCTGCCTGGGTCTGGGTTGGATACTCCTCTCTCTGTTCTCTGTGTGTGTTCCAGTTATGGCCTCCTTGCTGTCCCTCCAGTCTGCCAGGCACACTCTTGCCTCAGGGCCTTTGCACTGGCTATTTCCTCCCCTGCCATGCTCTTCCTCTATATTCCCACATGGCTCACACCTTGTCTTCTTTAAGGTCTTTACTTTCATGTCACCGACTCAGCGAGGCCTCCAGGTCCACCCTATAGAAAACCACAACACTTTTCCCAACACCCAGCACAGCCTTTCCCCTTTTCCTGCCTGATTATTCTTCCTAACACTTTGCATCCTCTCACACGCTCTGCAGTGTCCTTATGTGCTTTATTGTTTCTCTTCAATCACTAGAAATGGATTTTTGTCTGTTTTGTTCACTGCCAAGTCCCCTGTGCCTGGCCCATAGGCTTTTGATAAATATTTGCCGAGCGAATGAACAAAGTACATTGGCTCCTTTAAAATGGTCCGTTTTGGGCTCTTCTCCGCTAGACTCTGGCCTCTTGAGGGCTGGGCTGTACTCGGTCTGTCTTTGTGTTGGCTGTAGTAATTCCTGGATTCCTTTTTGGTGGATGAATGATTGTCTCAGCCTCTGTCTGAATTTCTCTCTCCATAGAAGAACCATGTCACTTGGCCTTTGGAAGGCTGGCTTTCCAGGTGGTTTCTCCACAGCACTCACCCAGCCCTCATCACCTGGCCGTGGCCTTGGTACCCTCTCTCCTACCCCATCATGCTCACTCCTTCTGGGCTCACTCTTCCCTCGCTTGTCCACTAACGGGCCGGGTGCTTTCATGAATGTTACATATTCCCACCTCCAAACCTCTACTCCTGCTGTTCCACTTGCCAGGATGCCCTCATCCTTGACCTCCCGAAAAACTCCTATGCATCCCTCGTCAGCTTCAAACCCTCCTCCCATTACGTACCCTGTTTGTCCATCCACTCCAGCAGGGACCTGCTCCCTGGGTCATGCCCGCCTCCTTTGCTGGAACAGGGACTTTTCGAGTATACCTACCATAACCTGTTAATCTGTGCCCGTCGGTCCTAGCACTGAGTCTGGCTTGAGTCTGTCCTTTGTGTTTAGTAAATCAGCAGGGACATAAATGGCACATGTACACAGATAATATTATACAAAGCTCTATTTGACTTAGGGTCAGAGTGAGCAGAGCGTGGCCAGCATGATTCTCGGAGTAGGCTACACAGACTGTAAACGCTCACGGCCTGAGAGGAGGTCTCCCTCCCCCCACCTTAACTGCTGACCACACTTTTGCCTGACGTAAGGCACCCAGAGCCATGCCAGCTTCTCCCAAGCCCTGGGTGACTGTTGAGTCACCTCCTTTCCCCTCCAGGGGCCTCTGAGATGCACATCTTGGCTGCCCCTGGTGGGGGCGTCTGAGGGATGTGGCTCATTGCCGTGGCCTGTTAAGAATCCACTGGAGGCCCCCCGGAAAGGCAGCCCCAGGCTTCTGGAGAGGTAGTTCGGCTGTGGTCCTTGCTCACTGGGCCTGTTGAGCCACAGCCAGGAGGTCAGGGGCCCGCCTGAGGGCCACAGCTGGAGGATCTGGGCATCCAGCAAGAGCAGAGCCATTTCTCCTCCTTGCCCCAGGTGACTTGCTGTGTCTGAGACAGGGCCCCTTGAGTCATTCTTGTCCCAGCTGGAGGGCAGGTGGGCTGTGATCTTCCATGCTGTGCAAGGACCTTCCTGTGTTGAGTGTTTAAAAGCCCCACCAGTCTCATAAATGGGATCTCCTTAAAATACGCTTGCTGGGACCCCTTGGTTCCTGGGGCTCATGGTAGCTCTCCTTTTTCCCTCAAATGACTGATTTCTTGCCAGTCCCTCCTTAGCGATAACGGGGACCTACCCATTGCCCAGTGTTCTTTGTGCTGCTCGGGTTGCAGCCAGCTCTCTCAGACCAGTCTCTGTGGATCTCACTAGAAAAACAAGAATTGCCTAGATCAGGGAGCTCAGTCCTCGTATGTTATAATCACCCAGGACTTTAAAACCTGCTCCTGCCAGGGCCTCACTCCAGACTTACTAATCAGAGTTTCTGAGCTGGGGACCACACTTTTTTTTAAGCTTTCCAGGTGAGGGTGACCAGGCGCCGGGGTGGAGATCCATCGGAATAGACGGTCGCTCGACGCGGGGCAGCCCTGAGCTTTCACGGGTCTCAAATATTCAGCACACAGATGCTCACTGGGGGCTGCAGGGCCAACATGCAGACACGGTCACTGCATCACGGAGCCCACAGAGTGTGAGCCTCAGGCCTGGGGTCTTTTCCATGGCTGTTGCTTGCTAGGTATTTGCGGACCTGAAATGAACCCTGCTGGGACTTCTCAATAAGGAGCCTTCTTCCTGCCCTTGCTTTGGCTTTGGGTACGGAGTGAGGTGAGAAAACTTGTTCCAGGCCTCAATGGCCTGGTTTGGGAGACCTGCCCCTGCATTCTGGACCCTGAGGGTGCTGCCTCCTAAATGGACACCTCCCGCCCCCACACCTCGGCCAAACCCTCTGGGTTCTCCACCCGAACACTGACGTCCCCATCCACTCTGAGGGCCCAGTGAAGCGCAACGCCCCTGACTCCTGACTCTCCCAGCCCACCCTTTCCTCCCCACACGCTGCGGCTTCTGGCCTGTGAGTCTTGGCATGCCCCGCCCCCATTCTTGGAAAGCTTGGCTTGCTTCCTCTTCCCAGCAGTGGTTCATCGGCCACTCTCAGGGATCGGGCACTTAATCCTTGGCCACTAGGCTCTCCCAAGTGCTGACGTGGAGGCTCAGCTCTAGTCCCGTGGTTCTTGGAGCCCGTGGCTTTCCTCCTGAATTGTGAGGGTGGCCCAGCACCGCTGGGTTCCCATGGTCCATGTGGAGCCTGCTTTTTCTGCAGAAACCGGACTCTTACTTTTTCTGGCGCCATTGTCTCATCACAGATTGAGGTTCTGGGGCTCCTAGGAGAAGGCACAGTGGAGTCCTTGTCCTTAGAACCCTTCCCTGGCAAACTGATTTGGCTTGCAGGGTTTATAGGGCATCGCACTGGTGTTTAGGAGACCGCAGTTCCAGCCCTGGGTCCACCTGAGCCGCTCTTCACACCTGTTGACTGAGCCCAGCCTGTGCTCAGAGGGCAGCGTGAACACTCTCAGCCCAGCACACCTCACGCATACACACGTGTGTGCACATACACCCCACTCACACTTGACACCTGTCCTGCTTGCTCCCTCCTGGGAGCCTGTTTCCTCACATCTTCCTGGAACTCTGACTCATGCTGCTTTCTGGAATCTTCCTATCATCAGTCCCCACTGCAGGGAAGCTGAGTCACAGCCCGTGGAGGGCACAGCTTGAAAGGAGTGGACAGGAAGTTTTCCAGCACCGGCCAGCAGCCGGGGTCAGCAGAACAGACACTGTCCTGCTCACTTCAGTCTTTATGAAACCAGACCGGGCAGGGCCTAACTTCGTTTTATCCTGAGATTGCTAAGAATTGAGAGTAATAACCCAGTTAAGAGCACAGTGTCATGGATGCCTCTGTGCCCACTTCTTAGAGTCATCAGATTATAACATTATGCTTTCTTTTTTCGCTTCATCCTTTTCTTTATTTTGAAGGGATTGGTCTTTATGAAGCCCCCTCCCTGCCCTAATCTTGCAAACTGGGAACACACACCGTGGAGAAAGGAAAGGACACAAGAGCTAGAGGCCATGCTCTCCCTGCCCTCGCACTGCACACGCCCTGTGGAATTTCAGGCTGTTCCACGATCAAGCCCTGCTCTGCACTGACCTTTCTCCTCACTCCTGCCCTGCTCCCGGCTGGTGGCAGAAAGAGGGGAGTCCCCTGACATTCAGCCCCAATCTCTTTAGTGTACAAAAAAGGAATGTAAGAAAAAATAAATCGACTTCTCCCTCAGAATTCCTCATGATCTACATTTTTCCTATGCCGTTTTCTGCCTGGAATTTTATTATTTTCTCTCCTCTTCCACACACCCTGCTCCTATCTAGTGTTCGAGGCCTGTCTCGGGTGACACCTCTTCCATGAAGATTTCTCTGATGGCCTCTGCATTTTCTTCATTATCAGTGCCTGGAGTTTGAGCTTTGTCCATGCTTTGTCCCTCCACTCCCAACAGACTGTAAACTACTGGGGGCCAGCAATGGTGTCTCCTGTTCATTTTGTCTCCTCTGACTGCCTCCATCAGTTATGATATGACACCAGAGGACAGTAAATGTTTGCTGAGTGAATATTTGTTTCCTGCCATACCCCCAGCATCTGGAGCAGAACTGGCATGTGGTGGGCACTGAAATGAAGATGTGTGGTGTGGACGAGTGAATGAATGAATACTCAGGGTGCCCTATCCCTGGGGCAGGCATGTCATGTCTCCACTAGAAAGAGTCTGTGGGCATTTCTGGCCTTCCTGGCTAAACTTGGCGGATTTCTATGTCTGATTTTGAGAAGGAGGTGGGTGTTTCGGGATGCTCGGGGGGCCTGTGCCTGCAGTGAGTTCACGGCAGGCTCCACCCAAGTCACTCTGGTGCAGCCAGGAAGCACCATGGGCAGCATCTCCTCCCCAGCCCAGCCTCCCCCAGCCCCTCCATGGTGAGAGAGGACCCCTTGAAGCCACAGGGCCTGCTGGTTTGCATGAGTCCCCGGGGTGTGTGTGTGCGTGCGTGTGCGTACGTGCGCGTGTGTGTGTGTGTGTGTGTGTGTGTGTGTGTGTTTTTTTCCCAGTGAGTGATTTTAAATCGTCTTTAAAATGGTTGCTCAACTTGAAAACCCCTCCGGGCGGGTGTCTGGGGTGGTTTGGATGCTGCTCAGCATTTCATTCCTTTCCCCAAATTGCTCATTATTTCATTTGCATAAATTTTAGTGGTAAGATACTGCCCCAGGCCTAGGAAGCTCAAATAGACCTCGTAATGGGGCGGCGGGGCTCCGTCTTGCCGAAGCGCGTGTCTGTGACTTTCTCAGGCTCTGTCCTCGGAAAGAGCGGCTTGGAAGGAGGACAAGAACCGCTTCTTGTAGGAGGCTGGGATCCTGTGGGGCTCGATGCTGCCTCTCCCTGACCTCGGCCCGTCCCCTTCTCTCGGCACATTGTCACCAAGGGCCTCACGTGGGCGGGAGACAGAGGCCAGACAGACTCTCGCTCCCACCTGGGCTCTGGCGTCTCCTCCTCGTCAGCCAATCCGTCTGCACCTACTTATTGGGTGTACTGACAGCCGCGTGCTGGGTGCTGCACTGGGGCCTGGTGGGACACACGGGAGTGAGCGACGTGAGGAGATAAGGGGATGCAGCTGCGCTAGGTACAGGCAGGGACAGGCATCAGACCCTTGGGGGGGGCACTTGGGACCTGTGGGCTGAAGGTGGGCCCTTGGAAAGGGTCTTGGAGGTTGGCCAGGGCTGAGCTTTGTGCACAGTGTGCCCCAGGTCACTGGTTCCCTTGGCCCTGGGGTTGGGGTCTCCAGCAGTGAGGAGCTGTGTCCAGGGCCCAGATCCTCTGGGTGTACCAGAGTGTGCTTTTCAAATATTACCATTTTTCATAGTCAAAGGGGTCTTCAGGAGGAGAGCGAATAGGTGGGCAAGGCCTGAGCACAGTCTTCATTGGAGGGGGCTCCTGGGAGCGATGGTGACACAAGGGCTTGGGGAAGTTAAGGGAGCCTCGAATGCCGACCTTAGGAATCTCGATGTGTCCTGTAGGCTCTGTGGAGCCAGGGCAGCTTTCTGATCAGACCACAAACAAGACGCTCTAGGCCTGTCGACTGGGCTGTAGAGCGGGTGCTGATGGAACGAGATGGCCAGGTGGGCATAGAGTGGGCAGAGTGAGGGCGGAGGGAGACCCCAGCAGGCACGAGGCCTGGCACCTGCCCCCACCTTCTTCACTTCCTCCTGAGGCAGAGCACCAGGCAAAACCGTGTTTCACTGAACCCTGGTTTCTGGGTCGAAAATGAGGCTGGTGAAGGGACAGACTCTGCCTTCACCTGGCAAGGGCCAGGTGGAGGATTCAGTTCCAAGAGAAAGAGCGCAGGCTGCCACTAGGGCTCCCCTCAGCATCTGCAGAAACAGTCAGTCCGGCGTCTCTTCACTGTTTGCCAAGAGCCTCCTTTGAGCCCAGCTTGCTTTGAAGTCCAGTGAGAGAATAGGAGGGAAAGAAGACATGGCCCATGTCCATGTCCTCAGGGACTACCCATAACTACACGCAGTGGAATTTAAATTAAGCAGTTGTGGACTATGACTCGCAGTAAAAATACATTTACCGTTATGAATTATGACCTAGTATATCTATTTACCTATCTACCTATCTGCCTACCCACCTACCCATTCATCCGTCCAATGCATTCATTCATCCAAAATAAAAGTTTAATGAACCCTTACTATGTGTGGTCCACCCTGATACTTTCGATGTGCTTCTCTTTTTTCTAATGCTGCCCACGGTCCATGACACTGATCTCATGACCCACTAAAAGGTTGGTTATCTGCAGTTTGATAAGTGCTGGCCACATTGCAGAGTTGAAGCCAAACACTCCAGTTAGCAGGTGGCATAGGAGAGCCGTGTGCTACCGAACAACTGTGCTGGGAGTGTGGGCTGTGCATGCCTGGGTCACCAGGAGGTCACGTGAGGACTATAAGACAGCAGGTGCTCTGGAGCGAGAATGGTGGGGTCTGCAGCTCTGGCTCAGCACCCCCACCCCTGGCCGTAGAGCAAGATGGCTGCCCTGCTTCTGAAAATGACAGAAACAAAGTATAGGATGAAATATTTTTAAAATAAACAAAAACACAGACTTGAAAGAAAAAAATGTACCACTGAGCTAGCATCTGTTGAGGTCCCCAGAGTGAAAGTGGAGATCACGGAGGCTGAGTAAGTACTAGAGCCAGATTTGCACGTGAGGGTGAATGTCAAACCCTTATGGTCTGGGCCTCGCAGGGCTCCCCCAAGGTGGGAAGTCTAACAGGAGACAGCCGTGTAAAGCCCAGAACCTCAAGGGCTACACTCTTGACTTAGGGACCCGTGAGAAATAAGCCTGCCGTGCAGAAGGGCAGAGTGAGGCCAGTTTGACCTTTGAGCTGCACAGAAAGGAAAAGGTGGTCTCTCCTGAGCATTCATAACCACCAGCCAGCCCTCAAGCTGGTTGAAAGCCCACATTTGTGACCCCTGTGCTGGTCAAGGATCATGGTGACTCAGATTAGGGAAAGAAGTAGAGAGATTTGGGAATTAAAAGTAAACAGCCCTTGGAGATGGATCGATTAGGTAATGGGGTTGAGAGAGTGGGCGGTGACAATGGTGACTCCTGGATTTCCAGCTTGCATGTGTGGGTAGATGAAAGCATCCTTTCCTGGAGGAAAACCGGATTTGGGAGGGAATAACATGACTTTGATCTTGGACCACGTTAGGTTTGAAATGGAGTGGGCGGCTGGATATACGTGTCAGATGCTCAGAAAAGATTTCTGGACTTGAGATAAGAATTTGGGAGTCATTTCTCCCCAAGGAGATAATCACTGTGAATGGGGTGAGATTACCAAGGGAGATAGTGAGAAGAGAGAAGACCCAAGTTATCCTGGAAGAAGTCCAGGATAACTTTAATTAAGGGGCAGAGAAGGGCAGGCATGGAAGGGAGGCAGCGCCGTAGGAGGAAAACCAGGCGCGTGTGCTGCTGCGGAAGTCACGAGAGGAGAGGATTGCAGGAGAGATGCGGGGGATGCTGCCGAGCCTGCTGCTGAGGGGTCGGCTAAGAGAGATGGAGATGTCGCCTGGATTTGCAATATGGCAGACGTAGGTGGCCTTAGCGTGGGTGTCCTGGTGGGACAATGGGGCAGAGAAGGCAGAGGCGAGTGGACAGAAGAGCAAGTGGGAGGTGAGGCAGTGGAAGCCGGGGAGGGATGGTACTGAGGACGCAAGGGGAGGAGAGGCTTGCAGAGCGGGGAGCCATCAGAACACATTAATCCCCAGGAGGAGCACTGGGATGAAAGGGGACAAAAGGGCCCAGGCACGGTGGCTCACGTCTGTAATCCCAGCACATCAGAAGGCCGAGGCGGGAGGATCAGTTGAGACTGGGAGTTTGAGACCAGTCTGGGCAACATAGACTCCATCTTTGCAAAAATAAGAAAAATTAGCTGGGTTTGGTGGCACACGCCTGGAGTCCCAGCTGCTCAGGAGGCTGAGACAGGAGGATCGCTTGAGCCCTGGAGATCAGAGCTGCAGTGAGCTGTGATCGTGCCACTGTGCTGCAGCCTCAAGCCTGCAGGGTTATCTCTTAAAAAAAAGATGGGGACAAGAGAGAGGCTGAGTGAGAGAGAAAGAAAAGGTGATAGTTTCTGCTTCCCCATGAGGCAGGAGGGGGCAGCATCCAAAACACAGGTGGGGTGCGGAGCCTGAACTGGGGAAGGAGGAGGGCATGCGCCGTAATGAAAGGGGTTTCGAGGCAGCCAGTAGCAGGTCACGGGAGCGTCTATGGGCTTTCTGTTCTTCTGAGAATAGGAGGTGAGCTCGTGCCTGTGAAGTGTGCACCTGGAAGAGGAAGGTGGGGGGTGGAGGTTTGAAGAGGGTGGAGAAGGTTGGAAATAGGGAGTCATTCCAGGGGGTGAGAGAAAGAGTTGATAAATCTCCTTTTATTTACTTATTTTTTATTTTTTTGTAGAAATGGAGGTCTCACTATGTTGCTTAGGTCAGTCTTGAACTCTTGGCCTCAAGTATTCCTCCTGCCTCAGCCTCCCAAAATACTGGGATTACAGGCATGAGCCACAATTCCTGGCCTGTTGACAAGTCTTAAGGATCAATTCTTTCACTCATTGACTCAACAGCTATTACTGCTGTGTGCCTACTATGTACCAGGCACTGTTCTAGGCCCTGGTTCTAGGATCCTGGTTCTAGGATATACCAGTGAAACAAAACAAACAAATAACAATCTCTGCCCTTGTGGAGCTTACATTCTAGATGGAGGAAGCACAGTAAACAAATCCATATGTAAAGTGTGCGTGTGCTGTAAGATAATATAACCCATAAAACCAACATGTAAATTATGAAGATGCTATAGGCTGATGTAATAAAATCAATGTGTAAAGTACATGTCTGCTATTAGATGACACCGCAAAATGATATGTGTTACAGAGAACAGGAGAGTGCAGTGGTCAGGGCAGGCCTCGCCAAGAAGGGATGATTGAGCTCCGACCTGGAGGCCACGAGGGATGAAGGGTGGCTGTCCGAGGAGACTGGTGGTCACGGATTTATGGAAGTGTCCATCTTTGCTGTGGTGTGGCTTTGTCCAGAAGGGCTGGCTGTCTGGACTGGAGAAGAGGAGAGAAGAGAAGGTCCTTTGATGAAGGGGCCCCAGACCCCAGGACCCAGGGCCTTGCCTTATTTGTTCAAGTGGAGCCGTTGTGACCCAAGGCAGTGGTGGGTGAGGAGTGGACTGGAAGCAGAGGCGTGGCTAGGAAGCTGGGAGGGACCTGCCTGGGAGGAGGTGGAGCTGCAGGGGAGAGATCCCCTGGAAGCTGGTGGGGGGTGAGGGTGCGGCTTCCTGGGCTGGGATGGGAGGGGCATGTGACGTGGTCCCTGAGGTCAGCTCCACCACTCTGTAAGTGTCAGTCATTTTGTCTTCCTGCAGCAGAGGAGTGGGGGGTGCCGGGCAGCCCCCCAAATGTTGCTGTGCTCTCTGGGGTTTTCCGTTGCCTGTTCTGTCTCCCACCTCACTGTTGGATTGGGGCTCTCCCTGCTCAGTGTTAAAATCTGAGTAAGTGAAGAGTAAACACGGTCTGGGGAAGGGACTCGTCTGGTGACAACTTTTTGGCTGCTCAGAGAGATGCTTTTCCTTCTGTGTGGTTCTTGACTGTTCTAGACAGTTTGAGTTCTGGAAAGGAGAGGTTGTCACAGAGGAATCCCTTAAGATTATGGGTTTGGGTCCGAATCATGTCAGGCCAATGCTGGAGCAGTGGATCTTAAACTGGAGGTCCCTAGGGTTCAGTTGGCCTTGCTCCTCGGGGACTGAGGCCTGCAGAGGCCAGGGGTCTCCCCTGTGTGACCGTTTGTGATGTCTCCCTGGTTCAAAGCCCTGAGTACACACTTACCTGCTGTTACATCTGTCTCTCCACGATGAGCTCACGCAGTGCACGGAGTGGCTCGGAGCCCTGTGTCTCTACACCTCGTAGATCTGCTGTAGCTGCCTGTATCCGGGTTGTCAATAAGGATAATAGTAACTTCAGCTGCTGCTCCCGATGTCAGTGACTGTTGGCAGGTGGGCACCGTCATTGTCCTCATTCCTAGATAAGGAAGGTGAGGTCCAGGGAGGTTAGCAGACGCACATGGAGGTCAAGTGCAGGGTCCTAGCCTGTGGCAGATGGGATCTGAACTCATGCATCAGGCTCCAGGCTCACCCTTCACCTCCAAGGTGTAATGAAGCCGCTGCTAAGGTGGCCAGAGGATGTGGTTGAGTGTTTTATGGGCTTTATCTTGTCTGATAAGGGGGTGCTTGTAATTGCTCTTCTTTCACTGACTAGCAAAGAGGACAGGGAGAGATCAGGTGACTGGCGCAGGCCACACAGGTGGAAGGTGAGAACGGACCTGGATCCACGTCCCCACCCAGCACCTCCCCTGCCTCGGTGGCATTTGCCGATGAAACAAAGGAGCAAATGGAGGAAATTTGGTCCAATTCCTGCCTAATGAATCCCGCTGTTGCAGCTTGTTTGCATTTGTCAAGTTAATTCGTTTTCCAGACAGAACCACAGACCAGCGTCCCTGCCTCCTCGAGTGTGCCCCTCCCCGGGGTCCTGACAGCTGTCCCACGGCCATCTCCAGCTCCAGGCCTAGGAGGAGAGCCCGGGCGGGCCAGGACCGTGCGCACCCCCCCCCCCCCGCCACCCCACAAGCCGGCCAGCTCCCTGGCTGTGGCAGGCGCATGAAATCCGAACTCTGGAGGGAAATTTACTGCACAATAAAGGAAGAATGGCCCGCTTTGGGGACAATTAAAGCCACATTACTGTGGAATTACAGAGGACGCCTGGGGAATTAGCCACATCCAAAGCAGCCAGGAGTGCCAGGGCCAAGAAATGTGGGGTGTTCACATGTGGGTTCCCCCTCCCACCAGCTCATACAAGGAACCTGTCTGGTTCCCAAACCCCCTAATTTTAGGGCAAGAGAAAAACATTTCTGAAGTCTACCCAAGGGGAAATATTGTCATAAAACAACCCTGCCCGACCCAGCTTGTACCTGAAATAGCTCTATTCTGGTCACAAAACCAACCAGGTCATCGGGTGGAGGTCTGGGGGAGGACTACCCACCCGCATTCGCCGTGGGCAGAGAGGAAGGGGCCAGGACCCTGAGCCGGGTGGAGCAGCCTTCCTCACCCGTGTTTGTGAGAGCATTGGGTGGATAAAGTCTGTAAAACTCTGCCCTCAGTGTCTCCATCTTTTTTATTTTTCTGGCTTTCTTTAGTGAGATGAAAGCAAAGTGGTAAAGTGTGGGGTGTTTAGAAGAACAGATGTGTCCGTACTAGTTTTCCACCCAAGCCTCTCTGGACTGGAAGAAGATAAGGAGATGATGTTTCCGAAGTCACGAGCTGGGCGACTTGAGCCGTCAAGGGTTTGGGGGTGCCCTAGGGAGGCCTCCATGGCCTTTCACACACACCCCTCATTTTTCTTCCAGGCTATGTACCTGCAGGGCGTGGCGAAGGGATTGGTGGATGGGGAGACGAGGATGTCAGAGGAAGCAGGGAGGAGACTCCAGGCTCCTGGCTCGTGGGCAGGTTGTGAAGAGTAAGGACCTGTGGGTGCCTGGTGCACGGGGACTGCTCCGGGCAGGTCACCTGTTGTTGTTATCGTGCTAAAGTGAGTCAAAATGGCAGGTGTGAGCTCTTCCATCTCTGAGTACTGCCCTCAGCTCCCACCTCCTCCCCTCTGCCCATCTCCTGCAGGCCATTGCTTGGCATCTGTTTTGTCTTTTCTTTCCTAGAGCTCCTAGAAGCCCCTCATGCCTTTTGGGTACAAGTTCAGTGTTTTAGGGCTGGGCGTGGTGGCTCACGCCAGTAATCCTAGCACTCTGGGAGGCCGAGGCTGGAGGATCGCTTGAGCTCAGGGATTCGAGACCAGCCTGAGCAAGAGCAAAACCCCGTCTCTAAAAAAATAAAAATAAACATAAAAAAACCAAGTTCGGTGTTCCAGCACAGGTGCTCCCACCCACTTTGGGGTGAGGAGTCAGGGAAACAACCTTCCTTATCAGCACCTTGGGGCTCAGTCCCAAAGCAGGCCGCGAAAGAGAGTTCAGCCACCTCCTACCTCCCATAACCCTCCACTGGTTAGCGGGGCTGGAGGGACTCACCTGTCTTTAGACACATCCAGGGGGACCCTGGGCAGGCTTACCCTCTGGGTGCTGAGACAGATCTAGGCAGCAGAATGTCTCTGGTTGCCAGTGAGCTAAGTGTTTGGCCCTCAAAACAATCCTGACTCACTGCAGGATGCTCCTTTCCCGTCAGTCTCTTCTTGGATTCTTTCTCGCCTGGGGGTTTCAGCCTGACAGCGCAGGCAAGCTGCTGGGATGGCTTCTCGTCCCCAAATCTGGGGTGCATGTTCAAAATGCTCTGTAGCTGGCACTTCAGGGCACCACCCTGGCGTAGAGATGCTGGCTGCAGGCAGCTGTGTCGGTGCCTTTCTGCAGACCAGTTTGCCCTAAAGCCTTTGAAACCCTGAAAGAGTGGCTGGATTTTTAGTTAAGCCACCACTGTCCCTCTGCTGCTGCATTGATCCAAAGGCTCGTTCAGATGTTCAGCTGCAGAGATACCATCTCTCCAGGAGTTTATGGTCGGCCCCAGGCTGTTTTCCCTCGCTATAGCTGATAACTGCAAAGTCATTCCAGAAGGACCAGGTGGATTCATCCCATGTGTGCCCACAGGGAAGTTCTGTCTCTTTCTGAAGGGTCATTTGCGGACTAGACATCCCTTCCAGGAACTCATGTATAAGAATGTTAACAAGGCCAGTCCTTGCCTTAAACCCTGAAGGATCTCCCAGCCCAGAGGCAGGAAAGTATCTCCGCTAAGTTGCTAAGTCGGAAGGGACTTTGTCAGTCTGGTTCTGCCTCCTCCTCAGAGCAGGAATCTCCTGCACCTTGTCCTCCCCACGCTTGGGTGCCCCCAGGCACAGCAAAGACACTCTCCTGGGGTGCCCATCCCAGCCCCCTTGGTCAGCTGGAATCTGCTGCCCCTGTCATTCCCTTTGTTCCGTGGTAGACCACCTAAAGTCTTTAATTATAATCTCATAAACACCCTACTGATAGCTAAACAAATTGTACCTACTTTGATTAAAATAACTGCATTCACAATTGGGGTTCAGATTTGGATCATTTTCACCACAACACTCGGACTGACGAAAATGGCCACCTTTGGGTAAAGATTTCGGGTCACCTTGATCATACTTGCCTTCCTCCTCCTTGTTTTTCCAGAAACTGTGGTGTGACTCCAGGAAGGGAGCTTTGCATGTGACATTGGGGCATGCTCGGGGATAACGGGCCTCTCGGGAGCCTCGTGGGGACAGAGAGGCGATTGTCTACCCAGGATTCACGGTGGTGTCGTGCAGTGGGGAAAGCACTTTTCTGTGTGTCATCCTGTGGGCAGGGTCTTTTCCCTTCTTGCACGTCTCCAAGTGGTCCCAGGCGAAGGATTTCTGTTCTCGTTTAGCAGATGGAGAGCAGGAAGTGATTAGGGAAGGACAAGCTGGCACTACCCAAGCAGGAACTGAAGAATCAGACAACCCTCTGAGTTTAAAAACACCCAAACAGGACTCTTCCCTCTTGGGCCTGTTGCGTTGAGGGGCCCTTTTAACTTCTTTTGGGATTCATGAGTGCTGAGAAAATTAGAGTTGCCTTTGATAAAAACTGTCATCTGAAATCACACATCTCAGGCAAAGCACAAGTTCGGTGGGGGTCTGGCATCGGGAATGTGTTGGAGATGGGATTGCTATGCAATTCTTGGACGTATTTTTACTAAAAATTATTTGTGGAAATTCAAATTAAACTGGGCCTCCTATATTTTTATTTGCTAAATCCAGAGAGTGAATTAGGAAAAAGATAAGGCACGTTGGTGTTGACCTGGAATGGCTCATCAGAATCCTGGCTGAAGCCTGTCCCAGTCCACAAACAGGAACCTCCATCCCTTGGGCTCACAGGGCCTGGTGTGCAGTTTAGGCTGCAGTCTGGATGGTCTCTGGAAGCCTACAGCTCAAGTCAAAGTTAACTAAGGAGTTGAATTAAACAGTCAAGCAGAGAGGCATGTGGCCCATGGGGGGGGGGAGTGAGCAAAGGGAGGGGGAAGGTGTCCCGGGAATCGCATGTTCTCCTGCCTCTAGTCAGAATCAACTGCTCTAGCCTCTCCCGCTGCCATGGAGTCCCGCCTTGGGTTCCAGCCTGGCATGTGCCAGATGCAGAGATGAGAGCCATTACAGATGGGAAATGACTCCAGGGAGCCGGGAGCCAGGAGCCAGGCTTGGCCGGCGCACCTGGCAAATTGGCCCTCGTATGTCCGTTTTATAAAGCACATGGAGTGTGTGCACCACCTCTGGGGAAAAGACATTGGAAGGAAGCCCCCCGTGCTGCCTCTGGGCAGGGCGGCGGCGTCACAAGGCAAAGGGGATTTCATGGTAGCAAAAGCCGCCGGGGAGCTTTGCTCAGACAACCCCTCTGCTTTGAAAATTCTCTGCCTTCAGGAATGAATTCCAGCAGCCTTTGGGGGGTTATCAGGCTTCTTCCTACCTGAGACCATGTCACCCTCATCTTGCTGGGGGTCTGGAACAAGCCCTGAATTAGGTAGGTGCAGAGCTAGTCTGCATTAACTATTGCCAGCGCCCTGGCAAAGCCTCTTTGTCTCTTGGGGCCTCACCTTTTTCATCTCTTCTATGACAAGAGGGTAAACCAGGAAGCCTTGGGAGGCCATACTAACCCCAAGACCCCGTTTATGCCCTTGGGGAGCAATGTTCCTTCCCCATTTGGCATAGGTCTTGGGATGGGAGTGGGGTGGGGTGGGGTGTTCATGCAGGGTCCTATTATATGGAAGAAG
>CAUYSK010108775.1:0-28756 GCA_963575035.1 Avahi laniger | reverse complement strand
ATTAATTTCTTTCTATTTTTTGGTAGAGATGGGGTCTCGCTCTTGCTCAGGCTGGTCTCGAACTCCTGAGCTCAGAACGATCCGCCCACCTCGGCCTCCCAGAGTGCTAGGATTACAGGCGTGAGCCACCGCGCCCGGCTCCCCGGGTATGTTTTTAGACTCATGCACCTATTATTGCGAAGCCGCTTACTCTTCCAGCTCTGCCTCAGTGCCTGGAATCTATCTGCATGTGTTGCCCAGGGCTGAGGCCAGAACAGTTTCCTAAACCTCGTTGACCACAGAACCCTACCCCTTCCTTTCCAGTGGAGCATCTCATGGCCCCAGTGTTCTATGGAACGCACTTTGGGGAAGGAGCCTGAATGGTGACTTAGAAATTATCTTCGAGTATGTGACAGATCATTGTGGAAGAAGAAAACGCCTACTAAAATTCTCCCAAAATAATTAATTAGCTAACACTGGGAGTCTATTATGTGCCAGGTACTGTTCTGACCATCTTATAAGAATTAGTCATTAATTCCTCACAACACCCCTGTGAAGGACGAGTTATTGCCCCCATTTTGCAGATGAAAAAATCAAGGCACAGAGGCTGGGTGTGGTGGCTCACACTTGTAATCCCAGCACTCTGGGAGGCTGAAGTGGGAAGATTGCTCAAGGTCAGGGGTTCAAGATCAGCCTGAGGAAGAGGGAGACCCCATGTCTACTAAAAACAGAAAGAAATTAGCTGGGCATGGTGGCATGGTGGTGCGTGTCTGTAGTCCCAGCTACTCGGGAGGCTGAGGCAGGAGGATTGCTTGAGCCCAGGAGTTTGAGGTTCCTGTGAGCTAGGCTGATGCCACGGCACTCTAGCCCTGGCAACAAGAGCGAGACTCTGTCTCAAAAAAAAAAAAAAAGTCAAGGCGCAGAGACCTTAAGTGACTTTGCGAAGGTCACTAAGGCAGTGAGAGGTGGAATAGGCCGATTTCTCACCAGCTGTGCTGTGCCAGAGGGGGGCAGACAGCAGAGGTCCTCAGCCAGGCTGCACAGGGGAGTCACCTGGGAACTCTGAACAACTATGAAGCCCAGATAGCAACGCAGCTTAGCGGTGGGCCCCAGGCCTGTGAAAGTTCCCCAGATTAGTCCAGTGTGCAGCCAAGGTTGAGAACTGGCAGGTGTGGGTAGGGGTTGGCAAACTATGGCCCTTGGGCCAAAGCTGACCCACTGCCTGTTTTCCATAGTCAGCAAGCTAAGGGTAGTTTTTACATTTTTAAAATGGGTTTTGAAAAAATCAAAGAATCATATTTTGTGATATGTGAAAATTATATGAAATTTAAATCTGTGTCCATAAATAGTTTTTATTGGAACCCAGCCATGCCGACTCATTTACACATTGTCTGTGGCTGCTTTGAGCTACAACAGAGTTGAATAGCCATAACAGAGATTGGGTGGCCTGCAAAGCCTAAAATATTTATCTGGTCCTTCTTGGTAAAAGTTTGCCAAACCCCAGATTAGAGGAAATTGGCTTCTGTACCAGCAAAAGAAGTTTTAAGACAGACTTAAGAAAGAACTTCCTGGCAGAGAGGTTGACAAAACACCTGAGGGGGCTTTGGGATTCCAAACTTTGGAGTTAAGAGGCCCCCTTCGATCCACGCCTTATGGAGGTAGCTAGGGTGAAGAGATGACCTTGAATTTCCAGCCATGTGACTTTCCTGGTAGGCAGGGATGTTCCGTGGGCCTTTCATCTTCCTACAGACCTTCTGTGTTTTCCACTGCTGATGTCCTGGGGCCATCCTAACCTCTGCCCCCCCGCCAGGGTTCTATCCCCACAGAGCCAGCACAGTCCTGAATCAGACACCCCACACGAGGCACACACAGTATGCAGTTTGTCTGGTTCAATTTTTTTGTTGTTGTTTTGAGACAGAGTCTCACTTTTTTTGCCTGGGCTAGAGTGCCGTGGCGTCAGCCTAGCTCACAGTAACCTCAAACTCCTGGGCTCAAGCGATCCTTCTGCCTCAGCCTCCCGAGTAGCTGGGACTACAGGCATTCACCACCATGCCACCATGCCTGGCTAATTTTTTTCTATATAGTTTTAGTTGTCTGATTAATTTCTTTGTATTTTTAGCAGAGACGGGGTCTCACTCTTGCTCAGGCTGGTCTCGAACTCCTGGCCTCAAGCAATCTGTCCGCCTCGGCCTCCCAGAGTGCTAGGATTACAGGCGTGAGCCACCGCGCCCTGCATGTCTGGTTCAAGTACTAAAGAGCCAACAGATCTGCTTTCCAGCTAGCCGGCTTTGATCTCTTTCAATTCTCCTCCCCTCCCCTCTCCCCTGCAAGATTCCCATGCTCATCAAACTTGAATAGGGAGAGAAGAGCAGCATATTGGGTTTCCTCTAGATCTAACTGCTTTCCTTGGTGCCTGACCCTGACCCTGACTGATTTTCCCAGAGCAGTAAACAGCCCTGGCATCCTATGGGCATGGACCAGGCCAGTGGGGAATTTGGATGGGGAAGGCTTTTGTCATTTGCAACCTGGTTTGCCCTGGACTGGAGGGTTGACAAGGAGTACTATGCCAGGTGGGGGGATTTAAATAGTTCTCTTGAGGTGGCCCCTGGAGCCACCTCTGCTGGACAGATGTTCTGGGTGGCCATTGTGGGTCTGGCCTGGTGGGGACAGCTAGCTTCAGACAGCACCTCAATCTCAGGGTTGCCCCAACTTCCCCGGGGGCTCTGTTGCTGAAGTGTGGGGTGGGGTCTAGGGATGGTTTCTGGTGGCCTGGGAACCACTAAGCAGTGTGCAAAGTGGGTATACATGGGCAATGTGTATATTTTTTTAGAGTCCCTGTTTGCTTCAGTACCCCTGGGGTAGAAGCTCTCAGGGCAACTTGAAAGTGTGTGTCCCAGGACCGGGTGAGCAGGACCACAGGGACCTAAGGGACAATATTGTTGTTTTTCCCAAACACTTCATATCTCAAAATATCTGCTACTGGAGGGCAGGGACCAATCTGCCCAACTCATTCCTTACAAGCCAGCAGGTGCTTAAGGTGCATTTTGTTTTGTTTTCAAAAACGATACACCTTTGTCCAGGGAAGGCAGAGAACAGTCAAGTTATTCCAGCCACAGTGAAAGGAACTAGCAAAGAGTGTGGCTTTCCCACAGAAAGTCTGGGACAGCCTGGAATTCCTAGTTGTGGGGAAGCAAGAGGTGGCCCTGGGAGCTTTATACCCTTGGCCCAGGTCCAGATCTGGGCTCCGCCATCTACTTCCTCCAGGGGCCCTGTCGGTGGGGTCCCAGCAGCGTGGGCAGCCCTGGGAGGCTGTTAGAAACGCAGAATCCACTGAAGCAGAATCCGCATTTTAACCAGATCCGGGGTGACTCTCACACGCGTTAAGGTTCAAGCGGCATTCACGTGGGACGCTGGGCAAGTCACATAGCTCCACCGTGCCGTGTCCTCACCTGTTAAGTAGCGATAATGCTCTTTGAAAAGGTTGTGAACATTCAGTGAGGTGATGTGTTCCGCGCGCTTAGCACAGTTGCCTGGACCGAAGGAGGTGTTGCAGAGTCGTCTCCTGCCCTTGGGCTGGCTCCCTCCCCTCCGGGAGTTCGTGTTTCTTCTCCTCTCAAAACCCTCCTCGTGGCTTTGAGCTTGAAGCCGTTGCAGCGCTGCTGTCGGACAGGAGAGGGCGCTCTCGGCGCTGCCGTCGCGCGGAGTCGGGCCGCGGGTCGGGCGGTGGGTGCGGGGGCGGCTCGCTCGCCCGGCAGCTCCCCCCACTGGGGCTGTGTCCTGGCCTCAGCCTGCAGCCTCGGCCGTCTGGTCCCATTTGATCACCCGCTGCTAAGTTATAAACGAATGGCCCGGCTTCCCCAAACCTCCGGGGCTCAGGCGGTGGGGGGCGCCGCCCGCGGGGCCGCTACACGTTGATGAAGGATCCCTGGTCGCCGTTGGCCGTCTCGGGCTCCACGCAGCGCCCCTTCCTCCGTGTGACCCTGCGGTTCCGGTGGAACTTGGCGTAGCAGCGCAGCCCTGAGCCAGGGGGGGCAAGGGGGTCAGGGACGCGGCAGGGCAGACCCCCCCTTCCTTCCCCGTATCCCCTGGGGCCAGCCTCGCCTTCTCCCACACTGCTCCTCTCTGCCCGACTACCCGGCTCGGCAGCGTCCTGGAGCAGCTTCAGAGACTGGTGGGGGAGGAGGTGGGGGGGCGGGGGGCGGGGCGCATGAACAGATGGAGCACAGAGAAAATGCAGGGCAGTGAAAATATTCCGTATGACACGGTCACGGTGGATACGGCAGGCATCTGCCAGAACCCGGAGGATGTGCAGCACAAAGAGGGAACCCCAACGTAAACTGCGGCCTTAGCAGCCATAAAGTATCGACACTGGATTGTCCATCCTAACGATGCACCAGCTAATGCAAGACGTTAGCAGGGGACCTGCATGCAGGGGCGAAGGAGGGTATATGAGAATTCCGTACTTTCTGTGCAACTTTGCTGTCAACCTAAAACTGCTCTAAAAATAGTCTACGATAAAAAAATTGGGAAGAGAAAAGTTTATTAAAATTTTTTAAAAAGTGACTCAGATTCTGTCCTTCCCTGTAAAATCTCCCATGGCTCCCCTTGTACCTAAAATGAAATCTAAACTTCCTACTTTATGAGTACATAAAGCCCTGCTTCAGCGTTATGCAATTCATCCACGTGACAAAAAATACTTGTACCCCCTAAATCTGTTGAGAGTATGTGTGTATATATATACACACACACATATTTTATGTTTATATATATATATATATATACACACACACACTTCCTATTTTGCCTTACTAGGCTTTCTAGGACCTGGACCCTAGCACTTGTCTGATGTCTTCACCTCCCAGTCCCCTCCTTGCTCTCTAACCCCAGCCACACCCAGTTTTCTTGCTTTTCCTCACATACCTAGCCATTTGCTGCCTCAGGACCTTTGCACGTACAGTTCTCTCAGCCAAAAATCCCTTCCCCAAGCTCTTTGCGTAGCTCTCTCCTTCACAGCCTTCGGGTCTCAAAGAGACCCTCCCTGGCCACCCGAATTAAAGTAGGTCTGGCCCGCCAGGCCCACCAGCGGGATCGTTCATGTCTGTGTCTTTCTCTATCACACCACAGTCATGCCCCGAGACATGTGGGGAGAACATATTTTCCATTTAAAGCCACAGAAGTTCACATCCTCCTGATGGTAGGGGAAAGAGATGTCAGTGTGGGGCCTGAGAAACCCCTGCATTTCAGGTTAGGGGTGACCACAGGGAAAGAGAACATCTCTGCTTCCAGAGCCACTCTCGTCATCGTCAAGAGAGTAAAGGACTGGCTGGGAAGTTAGTGCTTAGGACCTAGAATTTACACCTGGGCCACTACTGGGCTTTCAGACCTGTGGCCACACCAGTGACACTTGGGAGGGACAGGGGATTCATGAGCAGGAGTGTTTGGTGGCTAGAGAAACCCTTCTGGAACCCTCTAGAACCCTAGCTGGTCTCGACTGCTGGACTTCAGCCCCGGGCTGTGTGTCCAACATTTTGGGATTTCTCAGGAGTCTTCAAGACTCCTGGTCCCCGTAAGGTTTCCTGACATCCCCCAGATCCCTGTAGTGTGGCGTCTGAGTGACAGTTCCCTCCTGGACCAATTTAACAAGCTGACCAAGCTGTGATTTCCACTTTCCATTTTTTTTCAGATCTTGAGTCTCCAGGAACGAAGCAAGAATTTCAGTGGGTCCAACCAGTGCGAGAAGGAGGGAACAAGCAGACAGGCTTTGGATGCGACACACCTTTCAGGTGCCTGGGAAGCAGCGTACACCCCCCTCCCACCTGGGCAGAGAGGCCATGCACTGAGCCACCCACATCTCCCTCGCCCTGGCTGGGCTCGAGTGCCCTCCTGCCTGCTCTGTGCCTCAGTCTCCTCCTCTGTGAAATGGGACCTTAACTCTGCACACGGGTAACTGCGTCTTACAGAAGGCGGCTTTCCAGCATCCCCTACCCCACCTGGCTCCGTCCTCGCTCACCACCCAGGTGGTCCTCCCTGTGCCTACTTCTGGCCCCCACAGTCCTGCAGCCAGAGTGAGCCTTTAAACTTACAGATCAGACCATGTCACTCCTCTGCTCAAAACCTGCCGATGACATCCAATTACAAGCAAAAAAAAATCCAGACAAGGCCCAAAAGGTCCTGTGTGATGCTTCCAGAAGCTTCTCCCCACTCGCCTTGTACCATCTTCCCCTGGCTTGTTCCTGCCGAGGTCCCTGCCCTCCTGTCTTCAGGTAGCTGGCCCCGCTGCCGAGTCCTGCCCACGCTTCTGAAGCAACGCCAGGACTCCTTATCTTGGTATTTGCGTTAGAGCCGTATTACTTTCTAAAGACATTGTATCTATTTATTTGCTTTTTGTCTGCTCATCTGACCGGAATGTAATCCCCGGGTGCAGAACTCGCCAGTTCCTGTCACCACTGGATCTCCCGTGTCCGGGATGATACCTGACACATAGTAGGCCCTGGATAGACATTTCTTAACCGACTAGATGAAGGGATGAGCGGAACTAAAGAGGTCTATTGCTTTCACAGCAGGTACGTTTTGAGGGCGATGTGGGTAACATAGGGCACGTATCTCGGGTTAACAGAGGGGCTGGGACCAAATTCTCCCACTCAGGAGATGGGAATGCTGATGGGATAGTGCATGTACTGAGTAATTATTGTTCATTTTTGGCATTTTGTTTTTTAAAGGAGTACTTATCTTTTAGGACTCTTTTACATGCTAAAATATTCACAGATGAAATATCCGTAAACTCCCCCAAGTTGCTTCCAAATCATACTGGAGGGAGGGAAGCGGGCGGCAGAGCGACAACACAGACCGGCCATGAGTGGGCCGTTATTGAAGCTCAGTGCTGGAAGGTGGGGGTGCGTTATACCATTCTGACGACTTCAGTATGTATTTGAAATTTTTCAGAATACAAAATTGAAAATATCCCCCACTTTTCCAGCCGTGTAAGTTTGGGCAAGTCACTTAAGCTTCCTGTGCCTCAGTTTGCTTATTTGTAAAGTGGGGATCGTCATAGCTCCCTTGGGGGGCGGGTCGTGAGGATCCCAGGAGACAAAGTGCTTGGCACGGAGCCTGGCACACTGGGCGAGGCGGGAGCCAGGAGGGGTTAAAGAGGTAGCCGGCCAGATGCATCCTTCCCTGGGACAGTGCCCGGAAACCCACCCCAGCGCTGTTATCTTATGGCGCTTGGAGTGCCTCCCCTGGGGTGGAATTCCAGTGTGAAAGCGGCAGCCTTCTAAGGTTGGATCTTATTTAAAGAGATTCATTCCCGTCTCCTCCCTTCTCCCTCCTCCAGATCGGGGGAGATCATCACGCCAGCTTGTATTTTCTCAAGAGGTGAGAAAAGCAAATCTGAGAAGCCATGCCAGGAGTGGGGACTAAATGAGTTCACAGATTGGGAAGGCACCCTGCAAAGCTGTTCTCGCTCCTGTCCTCAGCTCCCGGGGGACTCTCCCACCCACTGGGAAATCTTGTCCCCGCCTCACTGCAGAACCGGCTTGGAGAACGGGAGGGCTCTGTGGTTCCCGGAGCAGGGGGAGTCCCCCGCAAAGGAGTCCCGACTCACCCTCCACACACATGCAGTCATCAAAGCATTTGTTGTTGAGGCCTCGGTTGTGGGGCGTGCAGAGATGCTCCCGCAGGTCACAGCAGGTCCCTGCCGGCACAGCAAGCACACGCGGTCAGCCAAGCTGAGCGGGCCCTCCCCAAAGCCCCGCACTCAGTCCCACTGGACGGGACATCCATCATGGCTGCGGCCGGCTGTGCCCCGGCAAGGGGGGCCATCTGGTGTGCGAGGTTCCCAGCCAGAACCGCCAGAACTGCCCACGAGCGTCATGGCCGAGGCCCCCAGGGGCGGGTGGCAGAGACCCCGGCTGCCCCAGATGGGCAATTGATTGATCGTGGGAAGAGCGGAGGTGGTGTGGGGTCACCTCCCAGGGAGAGCAGGAGGAACAGCTGGGGACTGCCAGGTCTGGAGCCAGCTCAGAGCCGAGAGGGGCCTCGGGATCACTGATACCAACGTCCTCTTTTGACAGATGGGGAAACCGAAGCCCCAGGCAGCTGTAGAGTGGTCCCAGCCAAGCCCAAGGCCTCGCCCACAGCGGGGTCAGCTCTCAGAGTGACTGTCCCGTTGGCCCAGACTTGGTTGGCCCAGACTTGAGCCTTTTCTTTGTGTCCAGGGTGAAAACAATGGTTTGGAAAGAAACCAGCCTGCCAGGGAGCTGGTGGTCTGGCTTATATGATGCAAATTGCTGGTTTGGTTGCTGCTTTGTAGACCATTCTGGCCGCTGTGGCACTCAGATCTCTCCTTGGAAAGTGCTTGCTGTTCAGATGGCAGTTAGCTGACAGCCTCCAGCTGTTTGCACCTGCAGGGGCCACCCGGGTCCGTGGCACGTGCCCGCCCGTTCCAGCCTCCCATTCCTGCCCGCCCCAGAGCTCCGGCTGGGACTTCGCATCACGATCTGGAGCTTTCTCTGCCCAGTCCTGCTTCCTCCTCCTTCTGTCTTTCACAGGTGCTACCCACCCCCGAAATAAACCCCTTCGCTCCTAACCCCCCTTAGTGTCTGCTTCTCTGGAGGGTCCGGCGGGCCCAACAGGGGCCAGCAGTTTAGGGCATCAGTCAAAACATCAAGCCCCTTGTTTTCAGACTGTCTTGACAGTGGGGATGTCGTCAAAAGCACCCCCAGAAAGCCTGGCAGTGTCGAGACGGAACAAGGACAGATTTAAGCCCCGCCAGGTGTTGGGAGGAAGAGAGCAAGAAAAGATCACCCTGAGGGCGGCGTGGGGCCATGGGGAGAGGCTTTGGAACCCGGGTGACTCAGGGGTGAGCCACTTCCTAGCTGTGTGACCTTGGGCAAGATACTTTGCCTCTCTGGGGCTTAGCTGCCTTGCCTGAAAATGGAGGATGACAGTCCCCCTTCTCTGGGTTGCTTGAGTAATGTGCTAAACGAATTAACGTATGACAGCAACTCAGGAAAGTGGTGGCAGCTCTTGTTACTCCTGATCATCAGTAGAGGGTCATGGACCTGCTCTTGTGCCTGGGACCCCCACCCCTACCACCACCCGGGCTTCCTCCCAGCACCCGGCCTGGTGCCTTGAACGTGGTGCGTCGGTACCTGGCAGGCAGTCTTGGTGATGGTCGCACGGCTCCCCTTCGGCCGGTGACGTCTCGTTACCATCGCTGGACAGTTTACCCCGGTGTTTCTCTGGGGACAAGAAGATCTGTTTTCAGAAGCTGAGGCTCAGCTGAGCAGAGAGATTCAGCACAGGCCTCGGTGCCAGGGTGCCCATGTGGCCACCCCACAGCGTGGCCTGGATCAGGCCTGATACCTCTTGCTCTCTGCCCCAGCTTTCTCCTCTCTAGCATGGGATCCACAGTGGCTCAGACCTAACCGGCTTTCCCCCAGGGTAACGTGAGTTGATGCATGGGAAGCTCCGCCACCCAATGAGTATTCGGTTGCATTGTCCACTTCGCGGGTCAGTGCTGGTTCACACTCGACGACCCCCCTGCCTTTGGACATCTGCAGGCCAGACCGGGCTCACTGGGACCCCCTCCCAGCGGACGGTGGGGGAGGGAGCGGAGCCCAGGCGTGGGGGCACTGGGACAGGTGGGTGTACCTTTCTTCTTTGCAGAGGGCCAGACATCGGGTTTCAAGTCTTCATAATCGGTCCAGTCGAACAAGGCCATGTCCAGCGTGGGCATCACCTCCCCGTCAGGCCTGGGCTGTGCCTGCAGAAAGGGTGGACGGCAGTTGAGGGGGGGAATCTGGAGACTTCCAATCGATGGAAGCAGGAATGTGGGGTCCCAAGGCCAGAGGGCAAAGGAGGGGCCCGTCAGGGATCACCTCGTCCTCTGCTGGGCAGCCTGGAATCCCAGCCTGAGGACGCTGAGACGAGTGTCTGAGGCTCCTGTTCCAGCAGCCAGCAGGGCAGTTTCTCACGGCGCAGCCACCACCCAAGTGCGATGGCGCCCGAAGGCAGCAGTGCAGACACGGCTGGCGCGGGAGCCGCCAGGCCCTCTGAGGAGTGGCCGAATCTTGCTTGCTCAAGGTTTCCAAGCCCACGAGGAGGGGATCAGAAGTAGTCCCCCACTCACTTTCCTGTCCCTTCCTCCGCCTGCAGAAGTGACCAGCTCTCTGTGCACAGTCGAGGCCACGGCCAGGGCTCAGTCCCACGCACGGCCCCAGCCAGTGGCCCCGGGAGCGCCGAGGCCAGAGCCCATGGCAGGATCTGCCCACGGTGCCCGTGTGAGGCAGGACACGGGCAGGAACCGCACTTTCCAGGGCTTTGGGGGCCTGGATGAAGTGGACAACCATGTAATCCGGGGGACGGTCCCCAGCTGTTATCAGTATCTCAAGGGGGTACAAGACCCAAAAAGAGGATAGGGAAACTCTACTGCTAAAAGTTTTATTTCTTTTTTATGTATTATTTCTTATACATACATATAACGTATATACTACTGATCCTCTTAAATGAGTTTATTTTTAAAAGTTTCAAAGCCACAGAAGAGGTGCAAGAATGATGTGGTTAACTCTTACATACCCTTCTTCTAGAATCACCGGCGGGTAGCGCTTTTGCCACCGTGGCTTGCTAACTCTCGCTCCACGTGGCTTTTTTAAAGATGGGAAGCAGATGAGTCCAGGGGTGAACTAATGCTCGCTCATTAGTTGCCATTATTATGCTCTATGCTTTTCTGTGCATTTAAAGTTCTTCCTCGAGTGCCCCCGCTCTCCATGCAGAGACCAGTGTGCTGAGCTGCCACCTGCTTCCTTGACTGTCCCCAGAGTGAGCCTCCAGGGCCACCTTCTCCTGGACAGTGGCAGCCCTTTCTCAGGATGGAGCTGGGCTGGGCAGGTGTCTGGAGATCTGGTTCCAATGCAGGCCTGGTGGCCTCCTGCCCCCGTGCCTCAGTCTCCCTGAGTGAACTGAGGAGTTTGCATGATATGGTCTCAAGACCCTTCCAGATCCAAGGCTGTTTTGGGACCTCTTACCTGGGGCCTCAGGGAGGTGACAGGCAGGATCAGGGACTCTTCTGTGGCAGGTGCCGCCTCCAAGGTGGTGAGAAAGAGCATGGTCGGGGCCAGGCCGGTCGAGGACTCCTCCGCTGCGGCCTCCAGTGCCTGGGCTTCGGGGAGCTCTGCCTTCTGCATCAGGGAGCTGGGACCTCGGACCAGGGCTCGGCCTGAGACGTGGGGTGGGAAGCGGAGGGGACTTATCTGCTTGCCACCTCATGTCAGCCTACAGTAGAACCCACATTTTGTGCTGTGAACCAGGGGGCGGCAGGGACCAGGTGACAAGCCCATGGTTCAGTTAACATCCCAGCTGCCTGCCCTTCTGGGGGGTGAAAACCGGGAACTCAGTGGGGGAAATGTCTTGGGTGAACTCTCGGTGTTGCTGGGAAGATGGCTCAAGGAGTCTCCCTATAAAGAAGCATTCCAAGGAAATCCAAGTCTGGGTTGGCTGGGTACAGCCAGGGACGTAAGTGTAACAAATGGGTACTCTTAGGATTAACTATGGAAGGCTTCCTGGAGGAGGTGAAGTTTGAGTAGCAAGCAATGCAATGAGGCCAAGAGGCATTGCAGAAGGAAAGGGCCTTTGAGAAAGCTGGGAGGTGGGAGCCACAGCTTATCACACACAAGTGAGTGCTTCCTACGTGGTGATAAATTAGTCATCACTCCATTTATTCAGCACCTGTGCTGAGTCCCAGATGAGCCGCTTTGCAAGCATTGTTCATCTAACCATTGCAGGAGCTCTAGGAAGTGGGTGCTCCTTCAGCCTCATCTACAGGGGAGGAAACTGAAGCACAGAGAGGTTAGGTAACTTGTCCAAGGACACCCAGCTCATGAGTAGCAGAGTCTGGATTCGAACCCAGGTCCATCTGACCTTTTAAACCACTGATGCTGCCTTCCAAAACACATGGGCATGGGGCAGGGTATGTGTGAGAGGAAGTCACTGAGTCAGTTGGGGTCACCCAGGAGTGGAAAGGGGACTCTGGGACCACTGAATTCATCCCATTCATTTTGCAGACAAGGAAACTGTGGCCCAGTTGGCCTGAGGTTTCACAGCTGGTTGTCAGCAGGACAGGCCTAACCTGCAGGCCTCCTCTGTCCCCCGCCTCCTGCCCATCATACCAACCCTCCTAGGAGGGTCCCCTGCTCCACTGGAGCCGGATGGATGAGTCCATGTCCCAGGTGTGCCCCCTAGATTGCCCTCAAAGATGCCAGCATTCCTTCCCCAAGCTGACACAGATGACCTCCAGGGGTGGAAGGTTGAAAGTCAAAGCTGGGAGCCCCAGCTGGGTTCTGCCCACTTGGGAGGTCTCAGGAGGTCTGGCCCGGGAGCGTGCCCCAGCTGTTTGCAGGGAAAGCAGGACTGAGGCTCCATCGCCCTCCTGCCAAAGAAACACTCCCCCCAACGCCACCGTGTTTGTGGCACAAGGGGCGACCCTAGAGGCAGTCTTGTCACATGAAGAGACTCAGAAGCCCAGTTGCCTGCCTGGGCTCAGGGCCAGGTGAGGCAGGGGCTCTGGGCGGAGCTGCCCCACATGTTTGCTCAGAGACTGCATGGGCTGGGAAGGGAGAGGCGGGGACAGAGGGTGGCTGGGTGGCTCACAGGCAGACTTAGGAGGATGATCTATTGATAAGACCCAGCTTCCATTGCTACACATCCCTGTTCCTCCTCCCATGTCACCCCCCCCAGGACTCTCCCTACCCCCTCCCCTTACCAGACCCCCTCTGGCTTTAGTGAGACCCCTCCTCTCCTGTGGGTGCCCACTGCTTGCCCCCTCTGGGGCCTCTGGATGTCCTCCCAGGGACCTCACAGCACTGACCCTTCCCTCCAGCCCCCTCCTGTCCTCGCAGATCTCCAGCTACCTCGGTGCAGTTTCAGCCTGTCCCTGCGTCTCTTGTGCTCCTTGCCACGTTTCTTGGCCCTCTCCCACCCTGGAGGCTGACTCTCTCTCTCAGGGTAGGGCAACGCCAGCCCCAGGAGCAGGTCCTTGTCCCGCAGCAGGCCTGCAGGAGTCTGCCCAGGCGGCAGCCCCTCAGCCCCTGGCATCCTGGAGGCCTGCTTGGTGGCGGTGACCGCAGCCCCATCCTGGGCCTGACTGGGCATGCCTGGGCCCCGCTCCTTCTTGCCCAGGCCCCGCCGGCGGTGGTGGCTGGCCTGAGGCGTCCACAGTACTGGGCCTGGGAGGTCGATGTGATTCTCAGGGAGATTCCGAGCAGGGGTTCCAGGTGCGAGGGAGCCTGCCAGACTCAGCCCCAGAAGCACGAGGAGGATGAGGATCAGCATGCGGGCAGCGTGGATGGCAGGCCCGGCCATCGGCTTCTCCCTGCAAGAGAAGCAGCTCTATGAGGGGGCGGCACCGCAGCGGCTTCTCTGCCACCCACTCCCAGTCCCTTCACTCCTGTTACTACGGCCCGATCTTGCTCCTCCCCCACTGCCTCCTCCCTGGGGACACTGGGCAATGCCTGGGGACATTTTTTAGTTGTCAAACCTGGGGGTGCCCCTGGCATCTAGAGGGTGGAGGGCCGGGATGCTGCTAAACACCCTACGATGCCCCGGGCAGCCCCCCACAGCAAAGAATCACCTGTCCCGAAAGACAACAGTGCTGAAGTTGAGAACCCCTGGCTTAAATCGTTTAAGCAGCATCCAGGTTCCAGATTAGTCTAGAAGTCCTTTCTCTGCACAAACCCCTGCCCTTTGCCAAGTCCTCTGGAACAGAGCGGAGTCCCTCAGAGCTCAGAAATACGCCTCTAGTCCCTGAGACTTGACTGGAAGCCTAAATTCACACAAATGGAACCTTAGCCTCTGAGCACGCGCCGTAGGCGGGACCTGCAGGAATTGTGTTACGTGCTCTGTGTGAGCCGATGCCACTCAGCCCTGCCAGCAACCCTTGAATTGGCTCCTGTTAGTTCCCTATTTTTCTGAAGTGGAATTAAGGCTCAGGGAGGTGAAGTCACACCTGTTAAGTGGCCTATGTCATTCCTGTCCCTCTCCATCCGTGCCCCTTGCCTTCTGCTCCCACAGTGAGTGCTGAGGCCCCAGGATGTTCTGACACTGTCCCTGCCGGGGCTGAGGGGCCTTGGGGACGGCTCTGCAGACTTGGCTCTGGGCCCCGCGGGTGGGGCGAGCAGCCCTACCTCCCCTCAGGACTGTCCCCACTTCCCCGCCAGCAGTGGAGCCTCCTGAGGGACCCGGTGTCTTCCCTTCAGCCAGAGAATGAGTCGGGGTGTCTGTCGGACTCTGGAGACACCCCTGCCTGCAGCCCCTCCCTCCCGCCCCTCCACTGCACCTGCCTCCCTGGGTCCAGACACGCTGACACCAGGTTAGCTGAGCTGATTGAATTTTTATAGCATCCTGAGACCTCCGAGTATTCCATTAGGCTCACAAAGGTGCTTACGCCACAGTTTCTTTGTGATCTGTGGCGGTATAATTGCCCGGGCCTGCGAAACGCCCTGATTTCCGGCATCTCTCCCTGTGCCAGGCTCGGTCCCACGGCCCCCACGCTGGCCGGCCCAGCCCAGGCTCCCCTTAGCGACAGGAGTGAGAGCGGGAGAGCAGGGAGGATGCCCACCCAGGGAGGGGAGGGAGCAAACACCTCCCCCTGCCTTGTGGGGTCTGGCCCACGGGCTTTACCCTGCTCTGCCTGCGCCCCAGCTCTGGGAGCCTGGGCCCCGGCCTGGCGGCTCTCCCTAGGCCAAGGGCTGCGACGAGGGGTCCCTCGTTTTCTGTCTCGTCCCTGATCACGGGGTCCGCCTGAAGATCCCGGGTGAGACTTGGTGAGGGGCGCGGGACACTGGGATGGACGTGTTGTGACAACCCTGTCTCCCGTTGCACACACATCCCTTCCTAAGACCGCAGGCCCTGCAGTCCTGCCTGTGAGCTTCTGCACAGCCAGCTCCGAATTCCTGCTGCGGCCCGCAGGGAGGAGAGGCCCATTTTAAAGGCCTGTCAGTCAAGCATTGTTTGGCTCAGAGGGACTCCTCAACCCTGTTTCAGGGCCAGTGGCAGATCCCGGGCTACTCTCCAGGCTGGCATTTAGCCTGACTGGAGCCAGATGTCACTCTCTGCTCCCCCGTGGCTGCAAAGGCTCCGTGTCCGATGCTGTCTACGTCCGAGACCCAGCCCCGCCTTTCTGTCCTGCAGGGCCGGTGATAGCCTGGGCGAAGCCCACAGAGCACCCCCATGACAGGGAGGCTTCCGGATGCTGGCCGATAAATGGAATCCCCTCCCTCCTCATTCTGGGCGTCAAGAACAATGAGGCAGAAAACCCAGAAAGTGCAGGCAAGAGAGGTGGGCAGCCCCTCGGGCAGCTTGCTGTCCCCAGGGACATACAAGGAGGCTGTCAGTGACGCTCAGAGCCAGCTTCTGAATGCGGTGACCAGCCTGGGTGCTGTTCTTGGAGGACAGCTCCTTCCCCACAGAGCTGGGAGGCGCAGCCCCCTGCTCCAGCACCCACCCAGGCTCGCCATCTTCCCAAGCTCCGTTGCCAAGCCCCTATCTGGCTGTGGTCTGTCCACTGTACACAGGAAGCCCCAGCTCAGCGCCATCTCTCTTCACACCCATGAGTCATGCAAGCAGCCAGCCCGGGGCAGAGGAGGCAGGCACTTCAGTGCAGCACCAATGTACCCAGGGGGCGCTATCCCTCTCCACAGACCTGCCCCCAGTGCCGCCACGTTGCTATGACCGTACCTGCTCAAAACTGTCCATGGCTCCCTAGGGCCTTCCTGTTTAACCACAGACTCCTCAATTTGGCACTCAAGACCTTGAATAATGCGGCCCCAACTGAACCCGACAGCCCTGACTTCTACTTTCTCCCCTCACAGCCAACAGCCCAGAAACTGTTCCCTCGGCTTGAAACACACCCCATCCTTCCAGTCTCTCTGTTCTTGCTTAGCTGTTCCCTCTGCCTGGAACAACCTCTTCCCTCCACCCCATCTCTCTCCATCCAAATCCTGCCTATCCTTTGGGATCATGCCAAATGTCCTCTTCTCCAGAAAGCCTTGTGCAGTCCCCCAACTCAATGTGCCCTAACCCTGGGTCCTCCACACGGCTTTGTCTGGCTCTCGAAGACCTCTTGTGTCATTCTGTGCTGGGACTTTCAGCTTTTAAATCCCCGACCAGACTGGGTGCTGCTAAGGGATCTGCCCCAGGCTTCCCTGCACACAATAGGCGCTGATACCCACGGATCAGAATGGAAACGGATGGAGCACAGTCGAATTTATACCTGAGCGGAAGATCATGAATTATATCCCCAGGATGTGTGCGTGAATGTGGGTGTGTGTAAGCGTGTGTGTGTGTGTGAGTGTGTGCGTGCGTGTGTGTGTGTGTGTGTGTGTGTGTGTGTGTGAGAGAGAGAGAGCTGAAGTAGGGGCCGGGGAAAGACTGCACGGACCCCCTCTCCAAGCCCAAGGATTTGTACACAGATCTTGGCACAGCCCGGCAGCCGAGATGCCAACCTGGCAGAGAGCCATTCAGGAAACGTGGGCTGCTACAGAAGTCGTGCCAAGGATCCACAGCGATGAAAGGCTCCAATCCATTTCTGTCACTTTGGAAACCAGTTGGAGGTTGTGTCACAAAGCACCAGGCATCCAGGGGGGAGGGGGAGGCAGCGCCTCTTCCCTCCCCATCAGCGCTGGGTGGTTCTGCCTGGGCTTGTTCACAAAGCTGAGCTCTGGGCTGGGCCCAATCCCCCCAGACTAGCGACAGTCAACAGCCCGGAGTCGCCCTGGACAAGTTGTCGAGGGACATCAGGAACGTCTGCAACCCCGAGACGGCCCTTCACAACGAGGTCTAATAGTGAATCGTTAAAAACAAGATGAAACAAAAGCAGTCTAATTGCGATAGCAGGAGCCACAGAGCCCAGGCTCCACGTGCAAACTTTGTCCTCTCAACTGCCCTGAGCGTCAAGTAGAGTTTGCCACGTTTTTAAAATGAGGAAACTGAGGCTGGGGGTGGGGTGGTAAGCCACAAATCCAAGATGGCACAACTGGTAAGTGGGGAAGCCCACCTCAGGCCCGGGTCCTCCCCGCGCCCAGCGCACACAGGACGCAGTCCCTGCCCCCATCACCCGCAGGGTCACCTGCCTTCCCCACACTATGGCCTCTTGTTGCTGTGAGAGGCTTCTGGATCCCTGCGTGTGGTCAGGGTCCAGGAGGCCCTGGCAGCTGGGAAAAGGACACCGAGGAGGGAGGGTAAGGGGCTTATCTCCTGCCCCCATGCTGCCCGGTGCTGCGGGGAGACGGGAGAGCAACGCTGCCGGAGCTATCTCAGTCCGAGAGGCAGGGAAGCAGCGTCTATGCCAACGAAGGCAATTAATCAAGCTTGGAGCCTGCTTTGATTTCTGAGCCCCTCCCTGCCAACAGCCCTGCATATGGGGGCCAGGAGATATGGGGGCTCCTGCCCCACCCGCCTAGCAGAACTGTGGAGCTCAGCCACCAGGCTTGTTGGGACAGCTGCAGGGCCAGCATTCCCACCCGCTGGGTGGCGGGTCGTGGGGAGCAAGTGGAGGAGGGAGGGGCGCTGGCTGGGGGGTCCGATGGGAGCGCTGGGTCAGGGATGGCGCCCAGGGATGATGGTGTGTGCCGGCTGTGAACCAGACAACGACCCACCGGGGGACCTTGAGCCCGTCCCCCTCCCTCATTTACCCCAGTCTGCTCCTAGTGTGCCAACGTGACAAATTTGAGCCACTGTATTTGGCAGCGATGTTTCAGGGGCTCTGTAAGCATCTGATTCTAACTTCATTTTTCAAACATATATTTTAAACTATTTTGAAAACTGTAGTAAAAATAACAGACACTCTCAAATGTGTTCTCTACCCAATTTTAACACGGGCACAGCCCCATCATAACTTGGGCTTCTGGTTCACTGAAGAGTGTTCCAGGGATGCAGGGTGAGCAGTTTGAAGAAGAACTGCTGCCATTTGCAACTGCTTAATTGCACGCTCCAAGACGTTCTGAGCGTGAAAAATCAAAGCCAGCTAGAAACGCAGCCTCTCATCCACGAGTGTAACCAACACCCCTTGCATTATTTTATATCATTAAGAACAGTTTTTTTTTCTTCAATGGTTTACTTTAAAATAAATAAATAGCTGGGTGCATTGGCTCACGCTTGTAATCCCAGCACTTTGGGAGGCCGAGGTGGAAGGATCGCTTGAGTCCAGCAGTTCAAGACCAGCCTGGGTAACATAGCGAGACCCTGTCTCTAAAAAAAAAATTAAAAAATAAAAATAAATTAAAAGAAGTAAATATTGTAAATCGAGGCATAACCGTGGTTGCACAGAGAGCGTGTAGGAGAGGCTGAAGAGAGCTAGTCTGATTGTGGGTAGGGCTTAAAGCTGTGTCGGCATAAAACAGAGGAAATTTTGATTTGCAGGAAGAATTAATTTGTGGTGGGGGGTGCTACGCTGCTTATAAAACATGGTTTTTGTTGGTTTTACATATTGGGGTTGTGGGTTAAATTTCATTTGGGAAAAGATTTGCACTGCTCAAACACATTTTTTTTTTTTTGGCAGGTGGTAGGGGAGGAGGACCACTGGACCACTGGGCTTAGGTGGTCTCAGAGGCCCCGTCTGCCAAGGGAGCCTGGGAATTTAGGGTCCACGATGACAAGACTCCTCCATCTGTCTGTCTGTCCAGCTGCCAGCCCCCTATGGGGAGGGGTGACAGACAATATCCTGCAGGGTCTGGATTGAGCCTCCAGGCACTAGGGACATGTACGGAGCTAGCATGGATTCAGGGGAATATCAGTGAGTATTAAAGACAAAACACAACACGATAATAACCAATTCCTGGGCCAGCCCTCCCCCACTAGCCCTGGGAGAACCGTGCCTTGCTCTCTGTCCATCCCTAACTCACCTTGGGCACGGGTGAGACCCGTTACTGGTTTAGCTGATGGGAGGGGCACCCCGAGACCAGCACGGGGCCTCTCTGGGGAGACCGGGGCACTCCCATCTTTCAAGGGCTCTTCAGAAAGGGATGCAAGTTGCTGGAGGAGGAGGGGCTGGATGGGGAGGGGTCCCGATTCCTGCCTCTCCCCTGGCCACGCCTCAGTGCTGAAATGCCCCTCTCCATGTGAGCCTTCTGGGCTCACAAGACACTTGAAGGAGGCCACCCTCTGTTAAATCTGGGCAGGAAGGGACTCTGACCTCTGAGAGTCAAGAAACATCTCCAGGGAAATCCCATTCTGAGAGCACCCAGCTGGGGGAGAACATGCCAAACTCACCCCGACATCCTGACTCACTCCGGGGCTCTCCGGGAGGCCCAGAGCTGGTCTCTGATCCAGGTGACAAGCCCTCCCTGCTCTACTTGTGGGGAAGCGGGTCCGGGGCTTGCAGGCCAGCAGGGCCACAGCCGGGTGGCTCACAGTTTCCCCTCCAGGGACCCTGGGCACTAAGCCCTGAGCTCTGTCCTTGGAACAGCAGCCTCGGGCACCTTGGCCTCTGCGTGGGTGGCCCCTCTGGTCACAAAACTCTCGCTGTGGTCCCTGCCGTGTTTTGTGTCACTGAAACAGCCTCCTGTGCTGCTCTTCCCTGTGTCCTTGCCTGCCACCAAAATATTCTCCCCTTCCTGACACTCCCAGCAAGAGCCCTGGAGGTAGGGGCGGCGACTGCGTCCCCATTAGTGCTCAGACAGCTGTCGTTGGATGCAGGAATCGTCCTGGCTCTCATGTCTCCGTACTTCCATGAAGATTTTAAGATGGCTGCAACTCGGAATTGGTCTGCCCAACCTTTCCCTCTGGCTCCTCCTCCTCACCCAGGTGGACACTTCCTGGAATGGCTGGGATGGGAGAATGGAGGGGCAGTCCCCAGGCCCCGTCTGCTCTTAGGACAGTGTGGCCTCCCGGTGGTCAGCCCATCTTGGAGCTCCTGGCCCCTCCTGTCTTCTTTGGAGGGAGCTGGAAAATGGGTAATTTTGTTTGTTCAATCAAAACAGTCACATCCTCCATGAGAGTGGGGGATGGATTCTCAATTCATTCCTGGGCCGGGCTCTTTCCCAGACAATTTGGGATCAGACTTTGTCTCTCTAACCCCGTTCCCGATTGCACCTCTTCATGAGTCTTAATTTCCTTGTCTGAGAAATGGGATTATTAGCCTGTTGCGAGATTTGAGTCCTGTGTGGGTGCTGGTGTTCTGGGTACAAATGCGCCCGGCAGGTGGGGTGGAGGGCAGGGAAGGAGAGCTCAGTGGTGGGGTGGGCAAGACCCACAGCTGCTGCCCTGCTGGGTGCCCATTGGCGTATTGGCGCCTCGACAGTCCTGGGCTAGTTGCTGCTCATCTCCCCGCCTGCCTGTGGCTCCGCACCCCTCAAAGTGCCACCTGGCCCATGCGAAGGGGCCTCAGGGCAGCCGGAGCCCTGCCTGCCCCTCCGCAGGCCTTTCTTAGGCAGAGAGCGCTGCCCTTGACCTGCTGAGCACTGCAGGGGAGAGTGAAACCAGCTGGTCCGCCACCGGCTGAGGCCCCCTAGGTGCAGGACCAGGATGTCCTGCAGGGGAACTTGCTCCAGTCTGAAGGCGGAGACCTGGCTTCTGCTCCTGGAAACCGCCAGTCTGACGGGGGACACATGGCCCTGACTCACGGTGATATGAAGGCTCCAGGTGATGCCTGGGAGGACTCCTAGGCTGATGAGAGACACGGGTCCTGCCCTCAGGGCATTCTTAGTCTCAGCGAGAAGCAGCCCTTGCCCAACGGGGGCCCCCAGTCTAATGGGGGGGCCAGAGTCGATGCCCTCAGGGATTTCCCAATCTGATAGCAGAGACAGGGCTCTGGCCTTGGGACACTCTCACAACATGGAGCTTCTAATCTGCCCGCAAAGACACATCCTGCCACCAGGTGTCCCCACCGACAGGGGAGACACAGTCCTGGTGAGAGGGGCAGGTCCATTACACATAGATAACACATTAAGCTGGGCCATGGGAGAACCCCACTGAACAGCGTGGAAGAAGCTATGTGACTTGGGCAAGTCTGAACCTCTCTGAGCCTCAGTTTCCTCTCTTGCAAATGCAGTGGCTGTGAAGATTAGGGGAAGTGAAGGTACACAGAGTGAGTGGGACAGCCCTGGTGTGTATGTGTGTGTGTGTTTGTGTGTATGTGTGTGTTTGTGTGTGTGTGTGTTTGTGTGTCTGTGTGTGTGTCTGTGTGTGGGGGGCTGGGCGGGGTGAGGGCAAGTAATCAGGAGTTGTCATCACGGAGAGGGGAAAGAGGGGGTGTATGGTGGCTGGGGCCGGGGTGGGGTGGTGGGTTGGGGGGCCTCCTGGAAGCATTTGTGCATCTGTGCCTGCATATGCAACGGGGCAGGCACAGGTGGCCGTCCTCTGTCCTCTGCGGGGTGATCGATGGCGAGGCAGGACAGGCCCAGGCCAGCCTGGAGGGGACCATTATCTTAGCGAATGAGGCTTGGCTGCCCCGCAGGGGCGCCTCCATCTGCTTTTATTGTTTCCAACAGCAGCCTTGGGATTTGCACCTCCCAGCAGGCCTCACACCTTAAGAAACCTGTATAGGGGTTTTGGGGGACTCTTCAGAGGCCCCACCCACCCAGAGACTTCCAACTTTGTGCACCCCTCCCTCAGCATCCCCCATCTGCCTCCTGAGCTTGAGTCCTACCTCCTGCTGGATTACAGGTACTCACCACCCCTCTTCCTCCATACTTCCCAAACTTCATTAGCTTGGTGCCCAGACAATCTAACATCATTTGCCATTCGGTCAGATCCATCACTTCATCTTCAAGTGACAAAATGCCTGCTGTCAGGCTCTGGCAGAGGCCTTCATGCAGTGGAAAGACATCTGGAGCCAGACAAACCTGGGCGTGAATCCTGGCTCTAACACTTAATAGCTGTGTGACCCTGGGCAAGTTAATTAACCTCTCTGGGCTTCAGCTCCACATCTGAAAAATGAATATGTTTGTTTGGGTATCATCTATTGGGCATCTACTATTCTAGGCCAAGAGTTTTATATACGTTATCTAATTTAGCCCTTTTAAGTGGATAATATTTTTCAGATAATAATAGCAACTATGGCTACATGGGAGTATCAGGACGAAGATTTGAGAGACTTGGCCAAGGTGACATAGTAGAGCAAGTGGTAGAGCTGGCATCTGAACCCACAGCCATCCAACTCACATGGCTTCAACCACTCCACATGCTACCGTTCAGTAACCAACACCAGTGCACCTGCTGCGATTCTCAGGGTGGGTGACCTGCTGGGGCCAACCCAGAGCCTGGTGTAGAGAGAACACCTAAAAACCATAAATCCTACAATGAGTTCGACCTAGCTGCTCTGGATTGTAGCAGGGACCTCATGTGACATTACCATGCACCCCATCAAGGGATGGGTACCAGATGATCAGTGCCAGGCCATGGTGTTGGAGTGTGGGGGGTTGCCAGAGCTGGGACCTGAGGGGAAGGGCCTCTAAAGGCAAGGACTCAGCCACCTCCTGTGATCTTCCTGGGGAATCACTGGCCACAATGGCTCACCCTTGAGAGGAAGGGCTGGGGCCAGATAAGCAGAGAGGGTCAGGAGAACAAGACAGAGTCAGGTCCCCTCTGAATGGACCAGAACAGAGGTGCTCATATGACCCAACTGCCGGGGAACATGTCCAGAACCCCTCCTTCGAGGGAGCTCCTGACTTTCTCAGGCCGTGGAGTCAGGGAGGCCAGGGTGCAATCCCTGCTCCATCGCATTCCTGAGCAGACAAGTGAAGGGGTCCCTCCAGATCACAGAGCTGCTGAGCAATCAGCTAAGATTCCAGCTCACTGCATGACTCAGGTGAGGCGCTTTCTCTAGTCTCAGTTCCTGGCCCTGTAAGCAGGCAGAGAGCATTCTCTTCTTCCAGGTTGGGGCAGAGCCCCAGTACCACAGGGGTTTCTGGGTGGCTTACTCCTTCCCACCCCAACTCCCAGCCAGAGCCCACTGCTCCACCGCCAACTCTGCCCTGGCCTGGCCAGCAGGACCCAGCCGAACTCAGAGAGAAGCTGTGGCTTGCAATTTTCTGCTCATTCCTGTCCCTTTAAGCAAGGATGCCATTCAGTATAACACCTACTGTGTGCCGGGCACTGCACAGCAAGTGGAAGGAGACCCAGCCCCCACCCGGGGAGGAGCAGAGGATTCCAGATACAGATCATGCCATCCAGACCACGAGAGACAGGGAGGCATGGGAGAGCAGGGGGGCTTCCCACGGGAGGGGACATCTGACCTCGGTCCGCAAGAATGGGCGGGCTTGGATTGAACCAGGCAGGAGAGACATTTCAGATGAAAGGAAGAGCCCTAGCAAAAGCTCAGAGGAAGACAGGCCATGATGTGATCAGCTCTTCATGGTGGCTGAGACCTGGGGTGCAGAGAGGACATGGTGGGGGGCCAGAATAGGGCTGGTCTGGCAGAGGTCTCTGGAGTTAACTCACTGGCCACAGGGAGCCACTGAGGGGCTTTGGTTTGGGGAGACGGGATGGGCCGAGTGAGGGGAGGGAGGAAGCAGAGCGCCTACTATCGTTTTCACGTGATCGAGAGGCAAGGCGGATCAGGGCAAGGTTCCCAGGTCTGGCAGGAGCTGCTGAGCTGGCTTTCCTGGGGAGGCAGAGGGCAGAGATGGTGGGAGGACCAGGGTCGTCAAAGCAGGGAGGTCTGCTAGGCAGTGTCACAAGCAGGAGACTGGATGGGGTGTGTGTGTGGGGTGAGGGGCAGCCCCATTCTTGCCTCTAAAGAGAAAGGCTTCGGTTGTCAGCACTGGCTGGGGCTGAAACAAAAACTCAGCCAGGGGAGCCCAGAACCTGCCAGCCAGGAGGTTTCCCTCTGCCAAAGCTGCCCTCATTAAGCCACTTGGCCCCCGTCACGCTGGGCTCCTGGGGTGGTGTGTCGCCTGTTACAAACACCTAGACGATGGTCAGGGGGCTTAGGTAATCACACAGCAGGTTCAGGGGCCAGATAATCTCCCCCCCAAGAAAAGGATGCAGCTCGTGGCTAGTGCCATTATAAAAGAAACCCGTGCAAGGTAGAGGTTCAGAGTTAGGGATGAGTCACAGGGATGCTTCCTGATGGATGGCCAGCTATTGGCAACACTGACGTGGCCACACTAATCTCATTTTGGAAGAAGTGCCCCCTTTCACCCTGATTGTTTTAACTGATTTTAGGACAAGTAGGGGTGGGGGGAGAAGAGAGGGAGAGAGGGGGGGAGAGAGAGAGAGAGAGAAGGGAGCTTATAAGGACGTGAATGCCTATCTGGGTAGGAGGTGACCCGCAATGGCATGGGGAGGGAACCCTGGTTGGTTACTCTGAAGTGTCTCTAAGCCTGGGATTTGTGGACCCCACCCAGGGACTGCAGACTCCCCTCCCCTCCCCCGCCTGGTGTGTGACCCAGCACGAGCTCCATCCGACATGCTTTTCTCACTGTTTCCGCACACATCCCCGCGTAGGTACTGGCGGTGTCCCCGTTTTATGATGGGAACACTGAGGCTCAGAGAGGTGCATTCCTTTGTTCGAGATCACTCCCAGAGCCCCTGTCTGCCTGACCCCAGACGGATGGTACTGAACCAGTTCCGGACACCTGGCGTGTCACCAGGCTAGGAGGCGGGCAGCGTGGAGGAGTATACTGGGCAGGGGAGATCACCGGATGGAGGGGAAGGCTGATGGAGCATCCGGCGGACGGGGGCCAGGAAGACTTGGCGGGAAGCGCAGGCGCTCCCCTAAGGCGGCTGAGACCCTCGGGGGTGCTAAGACCCTCAGGGAGGGGAGGGGGGAAAGCCAGCGGTGGGGAGAGGGATCTTGAGCCAGAGCCCAGAGGACAGAGGCCAGAGCCGTCGGGGTCGCAGGGTGGGTACTGGCCCAGAGGGGAGGGCGCGGGCTCGCACCGGGCGCACTCAGCGGCCCCCTCACACCGCAGCCCCTGGGCGGCCTCGAAAGGGGCAGGAGGGCACTCCACCAGCTCTGCCCGGGGCGCAGGGCGTCTTCGAGGCTTTTTCCAACGGTGGCGGACTGGAGTCCCCGGCCTGAGAGACCACACGGAGACTCAGAGACAGAGAGACAAAGAGAGACCGGTCCCAGAGGGAGAAAGCTAGTGCCAGGGAGGAGAGTGAGCGAGAGCCGACCCCGAGAGGGCGGCTAGAGCGCGCGAGGCGGAGCGTCAGAGCGCGGAAAAGTGAGCGTCCAGTGGCAGGTGGGCGGACGGGGAGGTCGGGAGCAGAGCCAGGAGCCGAGCGCAGACGCGGGGAGGAGCGGAGGCGGCGGACCGACTGGCGCGCCGACCGACTGACTGGTCCGAGGGCAGAGCAGGAAGCAACGTCCTCACCTCCAACCTCAGTCCCCCGCGCGCCCCGCCCCTGAGAGCGCCAGGTAGCCCACCTTTGTCCGGGCGCGCAGCCAGGTGCGGCGGAGGGCGGGGCCGGGGGCGGGCCGAGGCCGTGCCTTACCTGTCCGGCCGGCGGGGCGGGGGCCGAGGGGCGTGAGGCTGAGCGCCTGCGGGAGCCGGGCGCAGCGGAGGGCAGAGCCGCGGAGCCGGGACAGCGCGGAGAGGTGCGCGGGCGGCAGGAGGATGTGCCCAGGCTTAGCGGGGCTGGAAGGAAGCGGGAGGGGGCGGGCTGGAGGGAAGGGGGCGGGAGCGCGGGGAGGGGACGGAGGAGGGGCGGCGGGCGGCGGGCAGCGGGCTCAACTGCCCCCCGCCGAGGGGCAGCGCCGGGCCTGCCCCGCGAGCTCCGGGCCAGCTAGCCCTTGCCAGCTGCGCTCGGCGTTCCGGTCCCGTTCCCCAGAGGCCTAACCGCCGCCGCCGCCGCGAGGGCGCGGGGCAGACAAAGGAGGCAGACAAAGGCGGGCGCAGCCCAGCGGCCGTGCTGGCACCGAGCGAGAAGGGCACATTCCTCCCGGTGCGTAAGAGCCGCCTCGGCGCGGCCCAGGGCGCTTGGGACGGGAGGGGCGCCGACAGTGGTGGCGCATCTGGAGCGGCCCCGGTCCCGCGGGGAGCGGGCGACAGAGGGCCGCGGCGGGGGGTCCCTGGCGGACCCCAACAATGGATCGAGGCTGCGCGCTCAGCTGCGGCAGCGTCTGGCCGGGCAGGGGCCAGCCGGTCCCCAAAAGGATTATTCCGCCTAGGCTGTCAAATGGGACGGAAGAAATGCCCAGGACGGAGGAGGCGGGACGCGGAGCGGCGGGGCCTTTGTAGCCTCTGAAAGTGCGCGCGAGGGGGCGGGGATGGTGCGCGGGGTTCTCAGAGAGGTCGCTCTGGGATGCGGGGTACTGGGGGTCTTCAAAGAGCCACCATTTCACCTGGGTCTCTGAAGGTGCTCCTGTGCCCCCTTCTTGGTAGGGAAGGGAGAAAGACAATCCCTCAACGCGGACACACACAGACACACACAGACACACACACACACACACAGACACACACACACAGACACACACAGACACACACAGACACACAGACACACACACACAGACACACACACACAGACACACACAGACACACACAGACACACACACACACACACACACACACACACACACCCCATCCACCTTCTCGCCACGACCGGCTTGAAGCTCCTCAGCCCGGCCCAACGGGCCGGCTCATCCATCACTAGGCGGGGCGCCGTGTCCTGACGACCCTGGGAGTCCGAGAATGCTGGGTTATGGGTCCCGCGGCCCCCGTAACTCATGACCGGGTCAGCGGGGCAGCGGGCGCTGCAAAGATCAAAGAGCGACGGGGCGGGACTGCGGCACGTGGGAAGCAGCAGTCTTGTCCGGCGCCCAGAGCTCGCCAGGTGGCTTCTGTTTCCACCGTTTTTTTTTCTTTCTCCAGAGTGTGGCAAATTGTGGCTTAGAGTTTTTAAGAGCACAGGTCTGCTCTCAGGCTAGATGCCTGGGCCCCTCTTCTGATGCCATCCCCCATGGCCCGGGGCCACCTGCCTAACCTCTTTGAGGTCATCATTATAGGTACCTCTGGGGCTTCAAGGATGAAACACACTGGCCTGTGTAAGGAGATACCGTTCCTCGCCCCCAGGAAATGGTCCAGAAAAATTAGCTGCCATTGTTATTGTGATATTATTAGCCCGATGGGTGCCAGGATGGGTGTGTGACAGGACTGGGCTGTTTATTTACTAGAAGGTCGAGTCACTCATCCCATACATGCCTGTTGAACACCTACTATGTGCCAGCACCTGCGATACAGTAGTAAACCACGTGGAGGAGAATCCCTGCTCTCATGAAGCTTGCGTTCCAGAGAAGGAGGCGGAACATAAACAAGTGAACAACAAATATATATGTCAGGTGGTAATTGGTGCTATGAAGAAAAATAAGAGAAAAATAAGAAGAAAATTAAGGAGAGAAAGGATGAAGGGAAGAGCTTGTGTTTTCCATGAGGTTGTTAGTGAAGGCCTCTTTGTTTGGTAAGGCAGTTTTCTTTGGCAAAGAAAGTGAGGTAATGAACCGTGATGGGGCTGTGGGGAGAAGAGTGATGCAGTCAGAGCCAGTGCAAAGGTCCTGGGGCAGGAGCATGCTTGGTGCTTGGTGTGTTTGAGGAAGAAGAGGGAGGCTGGAACAGAGGGAGGTGAAGTCACAGGGGGAGCTGGGATGTGATCCTGCAAAGGCCAGAGGAAGGACTTTTGCTGTTGAATCATTGGGGGCTCATGAGCAGAGCAGAGCCATGATCTGACTTAGGTTTTAGCAGATTCACTGATTCTGTTAAAAATAGATTGCAGTGGGGCAAAGGTGAAAGCAAGACCAGTTAGGAACTCCGGCAGAGAAGAGGTGGTGGTGGCTTGGGACTGGGAGGAGAATAGTGGGTATAATTTTCTTCTTCATCCTGGCGTTCCTGAGCCAGAAGCAAAACACTGGAGACTGGTTCAAAGCCACTACCCTGGCTGGTCCCTGGTTGGGTGAGCTTTTGATATGCTTGGACTCTGTTCTCTGGGTATTCCCAGAGCGATGCTGTAGGAAAACGTGGATGTTAGGAGAGGCCTGGATGCCTATCCAATCCAGGTTATGGTGACTTTGGGCCTCAGTTCCCCCATCTGTAAAATGCTGTACTTCGTTGGCCATCAGCTGATGAGTGGATAAACAAATGCAGTATATCCATACAAGAAAATACTATTTGTCTATAAAAAGGAATGAAGTACCAATATATGACCCAACCTGGATGAACTTTGAAAACATATGCTAAAAGAAACAAGCCAGACATAAAAGAACATATATTGCACGATTACATTTATTTATTTATTTATTTTTGAGACAGTCTCATTCTGTTGCCCGGGCTAGAGTGCTGTGGCGTCAGCGTAGCTCACAGCAACCTGAAACTCCTGGGCTCAAGCGATCCTTCTGCCTCAGCCTCCCGGGTAGCTGGGACTACAGGCATGTGCCACCATGCCCGGCTAATTTTTTATGTATATATTTTTAGTTGTCCAGCTAATTTCTTTCCATTTTTTTAGTAGAGACGGGGTCTCGCTCTTGCTCACGCTGGTCTCGAACTCCTGAGCTCAAATGATCCACCCGCCTCGGCCTCCCAGAGTGCTAGTATTACAGGCGTTAGCCAGCGCGCCCGGCCTGCATGATTACATTCATATGAAATGTTCAGAATAGGCAAGTCCATAGAAAGAGAAAGTAGATTAGTGGTTGCCAGGGGCTGGGAGAAAATCGGCAGTAACTGCTAAGGGGTATGGGTTTCTCTTTTTGGAGTGATGAAAACGTTCCAGAATGAGATAGTGGTGATTGATGCACAACTTTGTGACTATACTAAAAACCACTGCGTTGCGCACAGTAAAAGGGTAATTTTAT